>MU746529.1:157563-206289 GCA_026770625.1 Nicotiana glauca
GGGGGGGTGTTGTTGGAAGTTCCATAGGTGATGGCAGTGATCAAGATGTATAACTAAGAAATCACCGGTTATTTCATCGTTGCAGGAGTACATGGACTTCATAAGCTACATCTGCAAAGCTTACAAAGGAGCTCCAGTGCCAGGTTGCAGCTCAACTGTCAATGTCATTAAAACGGGAAGGAAATTTACTCCTTTCTGTCTAATGCATACAGCCACTTCCAAGTTATCAACTATAGGTTCAGCTATTACATCATGGATGAACCGCGTTAATCTGGCCGCATATGCGTAATCCACAGGCTGCTCTATCGCGCTGCGTATAATATAGAGCTCCTTGATGCTGCTGCTTTTTATGAAATGATGAAATACTGTAGTTGGTTAATGCATTTGTAAAATATTTATTATGATGGATTATAATGAAGGTGCTCAGTTCTCTAATCATCTGTTTATAGGAAGTGTTGTAATATGAGAATTTGGTTTAATTGGATTGTGGGAATAGAAAGTATGGATTTTTAATAAGTTGTCTACATGAAAGTAGCTATGTCTCAGAGCTTGCATTTTTAGAAACTAGTATATATTAACAGAGGCATATGGACAGCCCGGTACAGGAAGCATCTTGCATTTACGCATGTTCGGGAGAAGGGCCGCACCTTACCTTTATGGGGTGTGATATAGGCAGCTTTTCCTGATGCAAACATCATATTGAACCCGTACCCTATATATTAATAGAGGCATATCCAAGAGCAAATTTTGTGAATTTAGAATGAGTGTGATCTTATTTTACACGCACGTTCTACTTTTCATATGTATCTACTGAGGAGTGAAATTAAAACCATGTATTTTTTGCATTCCGCAATATAAAGAGTATATTCTGACATAGAAGAGTATATATATGTTAAAGATATTCTCTAACAAGGAGTTGCAATTGTTGCATATGATATAAGTGATAAAACAACTAAGTGGCCAATGATAAAATTTTTTTTAAAAAAATGAAAAATTAGAGTTGTGTTTGGATATGGATATAATTATGGACTGTTTTTGAATTTTTGTTAGTGATTTAAAGTGAGAATTTTGAAAAAAAATAGTCTTTTAGAGTTTTTTAAATTTTTGAAAAATATCAAAATGCATGTTCAAGTGAAAATTAAAGATTTCAAGGCCAAATGCTGATTTAAAAAAAAAGTATTTTTTTTTTCTCTAAAAAAAGTGAAAAATTTGTATGGCCAACGGCCCCTCATTAAGCAGATAAATAAAGAGGAATAAATATTTAGCAAACTTTGTTACTGAACATAAAAAGATGCCATGCTATTTGGACCGACTAAAAGAAAAAAAATCTAAACATAAAAAAAAATGTTACATATATTGGGACAAATGGAATATTTATTATTATTATTATATGGAGAATCAAACTTGATTTCCTAGCTACAAATGAACATTATTAATTTTAGGGGTGATCGCATTGATAATAAATCTTGGATTAGCTTTTAGATAAACTATAATTCACGTGGAATTTTTTTTATTCGTATACAAGACAGCTAATTATCACATTATTCCAATAGAAAAAGTCCCATGCAATTATTAAAAAAAAAAATAGCAAGATGATTAATTTTTTCAAAATTAGAGTTTTAAACTCCAATTCCTTTACTTTCCTCTTGCAGAAAGCCCAGAAAGTCAAAAACTCACAAAATGGGATCTTCTTTCCAAAAAACTGTATCCATTTTCCTAGCTCTGTTTCTATGTTTCACTCAAATTTCTCCCATTTCTTGCGAGAAGAAAGTGTCCTTGACTTTGTATTATGAAACTCTTTGTCCTGGTTGTTCAAATTTCATTGTTAATTATTTACCTAAGATTTTCAAGAATGGGATTATTGATGTTGTTGATCTTAAACTTGTTCCATGGGGTAATACCAAGATCCAAGCCAATAACACCTTCAAATGCCAGGTCATCCAATAATCTTCTTTCTTTCTTGCTATATTTCTATATTTATGAGTTAGAGTTGGTGGATTGTTATATTTATACATTTTATAAGTATTTTTTGCATAAATGCGCAACCTGGTGCACTATGCTACAGCTATGCGTGGGGTTCGAGGAAGGGCTGGACACAAGGGTCGGAAAAAAAAGTAGTGAGTTTAGTTGAACCTGTTAGACAATAATTTTATCTATTTCTGGGCTATTTTTTGGCTCATTTAAGTTATTTTGTGGTCCTTTAATTAAGAGCATAGTGGCAAGCTACAGTGGCAGATTTAAGATTTAAACTTTATGAGTTCAACATTTGACGTTGTTCGTATTGAACTTATTGCGTTTTTAAAATTTTTGGTTCATATCTACTATGTATAGCAGCTTTAGTAGTTTTTTGCGAATAAATTTATGCTCAGCGTCGAAAGTACTGCATCCGCCTCTTTAAAGCTCAATTAGAGATTGATGAAATGCTCTTCATCATGGTTGAACAAATTTAGTGAGTTCAGTTGAATCCGTTGAGGCGAGCTAGATCTGTTTCTGGGCTATAGTTTGGCTCATTTAAGTTTTGTTGCGGTTCTTATATATGTATATGCATAGTATAAAGCACACTTAGAGTTTAATGAAATTTCTTTGTCATGGTTGCAGCATGGTCCAGCTGAATGTTTCTTGGACACTTTAGAGGCTTGTGCAATTGATGCCTGGCCAGATTTGGTAAGCTACTAATCGAAATTGTACTTTCTGCTCATTTTGTATTTTCCGAGCAATTCACACATAGTTTAGTTTTCATGAAATAATTTTCCAGTAGTTGCTTAATGCGAAAAAGTAGTTTTGGTGACTTTGTCTGCGGTAGCGGACAAAGTTCAGTCACCATATGTGAAATTAATCAAGCTTAATAACATCACAATTTGATTCATTAAAAAGATAAATGTTTACTTCTAGATCATGATTACATTTTTATTGGATATTTGATGCAGAATGATCATTTTCCTTTCATTTACTGTGTGGAAAGTCTGGTCTACCATAAGAATTATACCCAGTGGGAAACATGTTTTGAAAAACTGAATATGAAGGCAAAGCTTGTTAAAGATTGTGTCGGCAGTGGGCGAGGGAAAGAGGTTAGTTCTCTTTGGTTGATTTAAAGCTAATTCCATTCGTTCTGTTTCTCGGTCTTGTTTTGTGTTTGGGTGTTATTGAGCATTTCTTGGTAAGTTGGTATTATTTCTGAATTACATTGCTGTAAAGTATAACTTTGGGTTTAAACTAATGTAGAGCTGTTTGATATTAATGAATTGATATCATAATGTGCAAAGGAAAAAGAATTTTTGTTTTTCATTGTTCTGCTATATGCTCATGTTCTCAAGTTAGGGGTAAGGTTGTGTACACATTATCTTCCGCAGACCCCACTTGTAGGATTACACTGGGTTTGTTACTGTTGTTGTTGTTGTTGCTATATGTTCACAGATAAATGTTGAGCATATGAAGATGAAAAAACAAAAATTTCTTCAATCGACATTTTTGTTTCTTCAACCAACATGTTCAAGAGGAAAATGCTATTTAGTGGTACAACTACTTCAGAAATTTCTTTGAGGTGATGCTGAGACCGGAAAGGATTGAAGTTAGTCGTGTGTGCTGTTTGAGATTAATGATATTGTCTAAGCATAACTTGGAATGCTAGTCCTAGGCATTCATTTGATTGGCTTGGCATCCAACAGTTCAGAATTAAACTTTGGAGCTTATAGGAAACGAATTAATCTGGCAATTTGTCTTAATTGGCATCTTAGGTTGTTCTTCGATTGGCAGCTTAGGTTGTTCTTACTTTTGGTCTGTTTAGTTGCTGTAACCTTTGCATAGCTTTGTTTATCAGATTTCGCAGCTAATTCACCTTTAGATTGTACATTTGCTCTCCGTTCTAGCTTATAGCAGCAGCACTTGCAGATCCCAAGCTCGCTGTTCATTTCCCTGTTCAAGGATTTCAGCAATAACCATAGAATTCGGTGGCGGAGCTAGCCCATCAACTACGGATAGATTGAACCCAGTGGCTTTGGTTCAAGTCAAGTATTTGTCTTAAAAAATCCATTGAATATGTATTAGTTATTAGTTTAGATTTCAGTAACTTAAAAAGACTAGAACCCCGAACCCATAAGTTTCAAATACTTGCTCCGCCTCGGGTAGCAATCACTGAACTTCCAACTGCAACAAGTGGTTGTTTGCAAGGTCTCCCCCTTCAAACCATGGCTATCACACAGACGACGCTTGTTAGCTTAACATGCGCTAAGAGCACCAAAAGCTAGAGAGAGAGAGAGAGAGTCGACAACGACTTTTTTGAGTTAACGTGTTGCTTTCTTTATCAATGTTATTATTATTTTTTGTTCTCAATAAGTTTCTGAACCTTCAATTTTGCTCCACCCTCTTGTATATGCTTCCTTCCTATTCTCTTCATGCAGAGAAATTTGGATGCTAAGCCAGCACTTCGCGAATCATTTGGATACGTTTTTAGATGTAAATGATATGATGCAACTCTTGGATTTTGTTGACTTCTTGTGTTTTTCTTAAGAGTCAAGTCTTTGTATAGTTTTGCATCCTCAGGCTTTTGGTTTTCTGTAAGTTCATTATGGTATCTCTACTCAGCAATGGAGCGTTAGGAACAAATAAACAGAAGGAAGTACCTTTCTTCAGAATGAGTTTCTGTTCGATTTGTAGCAAATTTTATTTGGTCTGATGTTTCATTTGTTATAGTAATATCTTATGTTCTGTGAATTAATGTTACTTGATCTTATGTGCAGCTTGAATTACGCTATGCAGCTGAGACAAATGCCCTTCAACCTCCTCATAAATATGTACCATGGGTTGTTGTTGATGGCCAACCACTTAATGATGTCAGTTTCTTTTTGCTCTATATTTTCTGAACTTGGACTTTGCATTCTCTGGTGTTATATTCCTGTTCGTTCTGGCAGTTTGTCAAAATATGTGTTTGAGTTCTTTCTCGCATGCACACTGACAACAACCTCCTCGGCCGGCCCCGGCATTTCCCTGGAAAAAGATTTCTTAATAATAAGAAAGTTGCCAGTAAATTCACTTTAGGAGCAGACTTTAGCCTCCGGGTTGATTTAGAGCTCTTTTAACTCTAAAATTGCCTCAAAAGTCTTCTCTATTTTTGGTAAAGTTGCTGCCGTGTGATTAGGAGGTTACGGGTTCGAGCCGTGAAAACATCCTCTTGCAGAAATGCAGGGTATACCATAGACCCTTGTGGTCCAGCCTTTCCTCGGGCTCCGCGCATAGCAGGAGCTTAGTGCATTGGGTTGCACTTACAATTTGTAACTATTGTAAGCATTATGGTGATGTATAAAAATTCTCCTTCTATGACATTATATTTCATTGTTGCAGGACTATAGGGACTTCATAAGCTACATTTGCAAAGCTTACAAAGGAACTACTCCGATTCCCGGTTGCAGCCCATCCGTCAATGTCATTAAAATGGGAAGGAAAATCAGTCCTCTCTGTTTAAAACAAACAGCCATCTACAAGTTATCAACTATAAGTTCAACATTTACTTCATCGGTGAATCGCGTTAAGCTGGCTGCATCTGCATTGTAGTTGTGGCTCTATGTACTACGGCTAAAAAAAATTAAGTTTACAATATTTTTTGGTGACGATTTTAGTTAAAATATCAATAACCAAATAAGTGACAAATGTAATTCGAAATTCTATATCGTGGCCGGTCACCAAACGACCCCTGGATGATTTTCCTCGATGAAGTAGTTTACAATATTTTTTTTACTTCAAATTTATGAAGTTATTTTCCTATACCAAATGGCTAAAATTACTTGCATCATAGATAGATCGTTGATGTAAGAAATCTTCTCTGAACATCACATATTTCATCCTATCTACAATCATGAATGTCCAGTCAAACACCAGAAAATGATGTGAAAAATATTAGTATTTTGTATTCAAAAGTAAATGCTGCAACATGTAAACAAAGCAAAAACATAAATGTAGAAGAAACATAAAAACAGGGTGTCCTTAAGGAAGTTAATTCTCTTATAGTACTCGAGGTTTAGGATTATTTTCTCTCAAAATAGAGGGGATTAATCTCAATTGTGCAATGATACTTCAAACACCAGTGTACATCGAACTTAATAAGGCGGTATCATCCCTATTCATATCACTTTAAGAGTCTGTTTGGCAACAACCAAAAACTGCTTATTTCTAAAAGTGCTATTATTCAAAAGTATTTTCTGAAAAAATAATTCTGCAAAATACCAGTTTGTGTTTGACCAATTCATTTGAGTTCTACTTTTTGCAAGCAAGTTGTGTTCGGTCGAACTTTCCTAAAAGTACTTTTGAGTATCAAATTACAAAAAAGAACATATAAATATTTAGTTTACATTTAGTATTATTTAAAAAAGAGAAATAAATTTAAATATTTACCATAAAGAAATTCAATTAAAATATAAAATATAAAGTAACAATATAAATTAAAGATTTTACTTAAGATAAAATATAGTTATTCCAAAACAATAATATTGGGGATATCTGGTATTACTTATGGCTTATATGATGATTTAAATATATCAAAATACATCATTCAATATAAATTAAAAGTTTACTCTTATAAATTACTATATAAAAGAAGAAATCTATTTATAGTAAAAAAAATAGTTCAAAAAGGAATAGGAGAAAGAAAATAAAAATATGATGAAAAAAAAGGAAAGAAAGGCATGGTAGAAAAAAAAAATAATAATAATTAATGAGGGATAATATGACAAATATAAATATATTGAAAGGATATTTTTGTCTTGAATAATTAATTTTTCGCTTCTGCTTTTGCTTTTTTGAATAAGCTAGAATTTGTAATTTCTCCCTAAAAGCAAAAAAAAAAAAATTGCTTCTTTTAATGCTCAAAAATACTTTTTTATTTTGGTCAAACATCTTAAATTTTTCACATAGTGCTTATTTGATTAAAAAAATACTTTTGGTCTCCCAGAAACTTGGCAAAACAGGCTCTAAGCCAAAAAATCAACAATTCCCTATATGAATGAAGAATAGCTCTACAATAGAAATATGCATAAAGAAAGTGTGATTCACAAGTAAGGGTCAATGTTTTAAAAGACGGGGGCGTGAGGCGATGCGTTTTACCTCTGACGAGGCGAGGTGTAAGCCTTGAGACATGAGGCGTAAGTCCCACAGATCTTTAAATTTTACTAATTTCAACAATTTTAAGATAGTACAAAATAAAAAATAATTATAAAATTACATTAAAATCACAAAAGTATAATAAATAATCTATTTAAAATATTTATAAATTATAATTCAACTACGAATAATACGAAAACCATGACATATATCATAATATGCAAATTAGCTGCAACATCGTTACAACTCAAACATCAAAAGTAACATATTAGATACAAAATCTTATATGTATCTCTTAAGAAGTAATGAATCTTGAAAGAATTTCAATAGTATAATTTAATTTTTTTAAATACTCCTTTTATTTAATATACTTTTTATTTGAAAGAGAATTTATATAAAAACATAATTCACAATTTAAATATGATTCTCAAGCATCATTCATTTGTAAGTTTCAACAAATTAATAAAGTGACACATAATTCACCATACAATACCATGATAACTAATTATTTGTAAAAAGTTACTAGCTAATACTGAGCTATTAAATTAATAAGTATTGTATCTCGTAAACGTGAAAAAAATAATATTTAGAAAAAATAATTATAAAAAAATTATGGACTATTATATAGTAAAGATATAACAAAAGTTAATAAATAAATACTTTTTAAATGAAAGATTTACTTAAAATTAACTATCATAGCAATCTTAGTAGATAACGCGCAATAATTTTTATTTTAGTTATGACATAAAATACTCTCAACTTAATAATTTACTATTAGGAAAAAAATATTTTTTGAATAGTCAACGATTATTAAGAAAATTTGAGGATTTCCAAGGTTAATTACATACAACTGCATAAAGTTCTATTAGGCGAGCCCAGTACGCTGGGCGATGGGCGTATTCGGGGCGTAAGCCTCAATGGCCGAGGCGTAATTCTCATGGAACTAAGCCCCACACATAAGTCCAGGGGCGTTTTACGAGTGTTCCGCCCCGGTGCTCGGGCGAGTCCCAATTCTGCCTTTTAAAATAGAGGTAAGGGTTAATCGTAACTGGATAAGTAGGTTTCGCTTTGAACATTCCATACTGAACTTATGTTAGATATACTCGATCAATCGGTAGATTTGATATCTTTGAACTATCGGACTGTCGTGTGTACCTAGACAATCATAAGTTACACAATCAACCCTTAGCTGTCTTTCTCATTATTGTGTTCCTTTCAACAATGAATACCGCCTTGTTTCATAAGTGCGTAGAGAATTGACCTTATAAAATTCTCCTTGAAATGACTAATACTTCATACTTGCATAAGTAATCCTAAATATTTTATCCCCTAGATACACTATTTGACAATCCCATATCAATCTTAGAAACTATTAAAAAGTCTTAATGCTTTATCCTTGGTACTGAGCATTGTCTCATCACTAAATGGACCAAAATTTTATTTGATGATGTTAAACTATCAATAATGACTTTGTTTGATCTTTTTGAGCCTAGATCTTGGGATATTCAGTCTTCTAGGTAGAATTACTGCGATAATGACTTGTCGTCATAGTCCCATTTCACTCGATGATCTCTCAAGTGCCACTTTTGTTAGGCTTTTTGTAAGTAGATCCGACACATTATCCCTTGGCTTCAGATATTCAATTGTGATAATTTTTCTAGAGAGTAGTTGCCTAATGGTTTTATCTTTTCATCATATATGACAAGATTTTTCGTTATATCATAACTCTCCCGTCTCTTCCTATTGCCGCTTGACTATTGCAACGCCCCCGTTGCTTCCTATTGTCGCTTGACTATTGCATGAATGCATATATGTGATGAACCGACCGGTTGTTTTGAGTTATAATAAAGCCTCATTATCTTATTTGTGACTTTCCATAAGTTGATTTGATAATTTATGACTTACGGGGATGGGTGCCACGGGTTCCGAGAGGTATGGTAGTGATTTGGAAAGCTTGATTCTTAATTAGAGGTTTATGATTAGAAGAGTTGATAAAAGTCAATATTTTAGGTTAATGACACCAGATTGGTGATTTAAAGGTTCCGTTAGGTTCATATGATGATCTTGGTTTTACATGTATGTTTGGTTCGGGTCTCAGGTGGCACAGGTGTTATTTGGGTGCTTCTAGTCAAAATTTGGATTTTGAACTTAAGAACATTTGAGATTTTAGTTTGATGAATGTTTCTTGGTTTTGATGTTATTTTCAATGTTTTAAGTCTTTGGACTAGTTGGTATTCAGTATTTGGACTAGTTAGGATATTTGGTAGGGACCCAAGGGTGTTACGACCCAAATTCACTAGTCGTGATGGAACCTCCAACCCGCTAGATAAGCCAACAATCATATAATAACAATGAAATCAAATAAATATGGTTCAATAACTCAACAACGGAAAAATATCATGAAGTATCTGAGAATATAACCATAATACTGCTACAACCATCCCCAAAATCTGGTGCCAGCGAGTACACGAGCACTACTGAATACAAGATACAAGCAAAATCCTCTAATACAACTGTATGAACAATAGAACAGTAAAGATAAAAATAACTGAAAGAGAACTTCACGGACTGCGGACGACATAGCAGCTACCTTGTAGTCTCCCAAAAGCTAATAACAACTCAATATTGGAAATCACCTCGACCAGATGTACCTGAATATGCACACGAATTGCAGAGTATATTATAAGTACAACTGACCCCATGTACTCAATAAAAAATAACACTAATCTTGGTCTGAAAGCAGTGACAAGCTCAGAAACAATAGTCAGATGCTAATATCAATAACTAGTAACAATTTGGAATATAAAGGGAAAACAGTAGAAATAGGTAGCTCGATGATATTATGTTCAACTTGTTCACATTTCGAGAATTTAGGCATGCTTTCAAGTACAATAGTTAAAGCCAACACAGATAACGTATTTAAGTTACTAGCTAGCATGAGAAAAGTATGTCTTTATGCCTACATGTCAAGTATATATATGTCAAATTAACTATATCGCAGGGGATACATCAAAATATTCACACTTATCACTGTACGGGTGCCTGCCATATCTGCCCATCATTCAGTACATATGTAAAACACTGTGCCTGCGTCTACTGCTGGCATGTCAGACTCCAGAGGACGGATCCTGCACAAGTGCTAATCATAATTGTTTAGACTAATAGTGGGGACTGGTGCACATGTCGCCCCAAAACAATAACACTTAGCCCAATATTGGCTAGGCATACGCATCACCTCAAAATCAACACCAAATCGACTCTATATCCCAAACTCAGTCATTTACCGTTCAAGTCTCAAATAACACATCTCACAATACTTAGTTTAACAGTGTTACACATAAGAGGCATCAACAACATGTGAGAAATCAAATAACAAGTATTGAGACGGAGATATCATATACGGATATACCATCTTGTCACGACCCGGATTTTCCCACCCCCGGGAGTCGTGATGGCGCCTACTAGTGGGAGCTAGGCAAGCCAAACCTTGACTACCTTATACACTTTCATTTTACTTCCTTTAACCATCACCGAACAATAATGCAATAACAACTCACTATAAATAAAGTCCGAAGGAAAATACAATAAGCTGTTTCTGAACCAAAAGAGAAATGAAACAGGGAATAAAGATAGAGGGAGACGCCAGGGCCCGCGAATGCCTGCAGGTCTACCTTGGATATCCGGGTGGACTGAAGGAAGCCCTCCAACTATTGATGCTATCCGATACCTGGTTCTGTGCAAAAGAGCATAGAGTGTAGTATCAGCACAACCGACCCCATGTGCTGGTAAGTGCCTAGCCTAACCTCGGCGAAGTAGTAACGAGGCTAGGACCAGACTACCACATGAACATGTGCAATTTAACTAAATACATCGGAAAGAAGTACATAAAAAACAGTCATATACACAAGTGTGGGAGGGGAAATCATGCTGTGGGGAAAACATCGAACAGTAACAGAAGAGCATCAAATAAATATGAGGATCGCCACAGTTCAATTGAAAATAGGTAGGGGAAATCATGCTGCGGGGTGCAACAAGTATCAACAGGAATTCAGCCATTTAGTGTAGATAAACCATAACACAATCATCAATCAAGATTGGAAAAATCAAAAAGAACAAGTGCACGACATCACCCTTCGTGATTTTACTCTCTCTCTCTCTCACCAAAACAATACACAGCATCACCCTTCGTACTTTACGCTCTTCCTCACCCAAACATCAATCACAAGACAAATAGGGTAAGGGAATTTATAACCTTGAAGTAAAATCAAGTTACAACAAGTAATGAAAGAAACAAATATGTGTATACAACGGAAAGGAAATACAGATAATAACCAGTCAATAAAGGAAGGGGGGACATGCTGTGGGGAGAAAACAATTTCAAATAGGAAACCTCAAATAAAGATAGAAGCAACAAAACCAGAATAACAACAAGAATCAGAGATCACAAACTTGCACGGCATCACCCTTTGTGCTTTTACTCTCATCCGCACCAAATCAATCATATCAATAATCATGTGCACGACATCACCCTTCATGCTTTTACTCTCTTTCCTCACCATATAGTCAATGAATATCAGTACGGAATGGTACATCGTACGACACGACATCACCCTTCGTGCTTTACACTCTTTCCTCACAATAGCAAACAGTGCACGACATCACCCTTCGTGCTTTAACACTCTTCCTCACCCAAACAACAATCACAAACAAGGGGCAAGGGAGTAAACGGAGTAATAATAGAAATCCTGGCAAGGGAACATCAATTAAACAATCAAATACCTACAAGGGAACATCAATTAAACAATTAAATCCCAGCAAGGGAATAATAATAGTAATCTCAACATCCCGGCAAGGGAGATAATCATTAAAGCATCAATGACTCGGCAAAGGTTAATAACTCTTTCTTTTTCTTTCACTTTCATTTCATAACTCACATTATCACTTGATTCAATGCTCCAAAGGATTAAATTATCTCATATACCTTCACAATTCGTATTACAACTCGAGCCAATGCTCATCGAAGTTTAAAGATCACAATTCCTTTCACATATTCTTTACAACATATAGAAATCATCAATTAAGCATGAAAGTCACAACAAAATCAGAATATTCGCAATATAAAGACTCACGGTCATGCTAGACACCAATGTATAGATATTCGTCACCATGCCTATACATCGCACTCGACAATTAGCAAGTAGCAAATAAGACTCAACACCTATTCCCTCAAGCTAAGGTTAGACCAAACACTTACCTCAACCATCACGGCCAAATCAATCCACAACAACCGCTTTCCCTCTCGAATTCGGCTCCGACTCAATCAAATATATACAATAATGACTTCATAATATCAATATATGCAAGACAAATCAAACCTAATGCATTATAGATTTCCAAGATTTCTTCCCAAAATCCCAAAAGTCGACCCCGGGCCCGCTTGGTCAAAACAAGAGGTTCAGACCAAATTCATATCACCCATTCACCCACACGCCCGAATATATAATTTGTTTTCAAATTCGACCCCAAAACGAGGTCTAAATCAAGAAAAATAAAAAAGCACTAACTCTACACATTTCCCCCAATTTCTACCCTAAATTACATGTTCTAGGACTAGAAATTCAATAGATATTGATGGAAGATGAAGAAAACGAGTTATAATTTACTAACCCAAGAAGTTGTGGTGAAGAAATGCTTCAATGGACGTCTAAGGACCTTGGAGAAGAAGGAGTTCGTGAATATTTATGAAAATCCCGCAACTACACTGTTCTGAAAATTAAAAATATAACTGGGCAAAATTGCCCTTCGCGTTCGCGGAAGGAAGGTCACATTCGCGAAGGGTAGATTTGACAGACCATTGCGTTCACGATATGATGAGTGCAAACTCTAAGAGAAAAGGCTGGGGGGAGGGGGTCCAGGATTTGTTCTATGCAAACGCGTGGTCTATCACGCGAACGCGATGAAGGAAGTTGCAAGGCTACGCGTTCGTGAAAGGGTGTATGCGAACGCGAAGAGGAAAAGAGGGCTAAGTCCCCCAGGGTCAACAACTCTACGCGAACACGAGTGTAGGAGTGTGAACGCGAAGAAGGAAAAATGTAGAGCTTCGCGAACGCGGAAAAGGCGTCGCGAACGCGAAGAACAAATGGACCTGCAACTGCTGAAGCCAATTTTTGCAATTTTCCTAAGTTCGAAATCACTAGGAAACACCTCCGAAACACTCCTGAGCCCTCGGGGCTCCTAACCAATCACATGCACTAACTCAAAAATATCCTACGAACTTAACCGTGCGATCAAATTGCCAAAATAACATAAAAAACAACGAATCAAACCTCAAAATCACTAGTTTTTCTTCAAACTTCATTAACTTTCAAATTTAGAATTTTAAGTCCAAAACACGTCAAACGACGTCCGATTTCCTCCAAACTTGACATAAATATCTTAAACCACATATAAAACATGTACTGGACGCTGGAACCAAAATACGGTCCCGATACCAACACGTTCTAATCAAATTTCATTTCAATTTTTCCTTAATAATTTCAGAAAAACAATTTTACTCAAAAATTTATTTCTAGGGCTTTGGACCTCGGATTTCGATTCCGGGCATACGCCCAAGTCCCACATTTTCCTACGGACCCTCCGGGACCGTCAAATCACGAGTCTGGGTCCGTTTACCCAAAATGTTGACCGGAGTCAAATTTACTCATTTTAATATCAAATTTTAGCATTTTTCATAGAATTTCATATTTAAGCTTTTCGGCTACGCGCCCGGACTGCGAACACAAATCGAGGCAACTCTAAATGATGTTTTTAAGGCCTCGGAAGTGCGGAATGGGTAAGAAAACAGGTAATGACCCTTTGGGTCGTCACACATCATGACTGAGAATATGTGTACAAATAAGGCGTATAGATCAGAAACAATAAGAATAACCCTACCAAGTATCAAACAAATAGCAGTTACCCTAGACATGATGTCTAACATGAATTAAAATTCAAATAATCAAACAAGTAGGAAAAACAGAGGTATAACAAGGTATGATAGCAAAACAAGCCCGGTAATAGCCTAAAGGCCTCCCCTAACCATGAACACACTGGTGCACGTACACAATGTCACACCTCCTTTTTCCTACACACCCCCGGAAGGGCGTAAAGGAGTTTTTTCAATTAAAGGACAATCGAAACTGGATTTGTTTGTTAAGATTAGAGTCGCCACTTGGGAGATTTATGGTGTCCCAAGTCACCGGTTGAATCCCAAATCGAGGAAAATATGACTCTGTCTAACAGTCCGCAATCCAGAAATCCGAGTAAGGAATTCTGTTAATCCGGGAGAAGGTGTTAGGCATTCCCGGATTCCGTGGTTCTAGCACGGTCGCTCAACTATCATATTTGGCTTATTTATTTGATTTTAGTACATGTTTTGACCTATGTGTTTTTAACTTTGAACCGCTTTTATTATTATTATTTTAAAGAGAATTGCAACGTCGTGAAAACATGTCTCGAACCACGTCACATAAATGCGCCCGTGGTTTTTGACACGTTTCGACTTCGTTGAGATTTGGATTTGGGTCACATAAATGTGCACCTGTATTTAGGAAGGTAATGTTATTAAAAGCGCGCCTAAAGTGGCTAGCGTGTTTTTATCTTTAGGGAAGGCCGTGAAATTCGCTAAACGGCCCGTCCCGGATTCTAAGTATTTAATGTAGCCATTTAAAGAGGGCCCCACACATATGTGTTTTGTTTAGCGAGGCTCATCTCATTTTATTATTTAAAGGACAATCCTAAAGCAATCTATAATTTTCTATTTAATTCGTCTTTAAGAATAAAAGAAAAAGCCCTAATTAGTTATCATTGATAAAAATGTCAAAGTCTTATGAATCACTCTCAAACAATTCAGGCCCCGTAGCTTATGAAGTAAATAAATGAAGCATGCTTAGCAATTTATTCAAAAATATAAATGACCCAACACTTTGGGCCTACTATTGGTGAAATTGGCCCAAGTGACATTGTTCACGTCCAGTTGTAGCGGAAGAGCATGATTCAGAGATCGATTCCGGGCAGGAGCACAAACTGACGTCTAAATGGAAACCTAAGTGGTCCAATTAATCCCTAATGCTAATTAACTGGTTTTGTGCAGCCGCTGTACTGTATCCCCAGATTATAAAAATCATTTTTCTACATCTACTTATTTTCTACTAACGAGTTCCCAAATCTTATTAAAAGTGATAGCCACATTGAAACAACGAAGTTTAAATTGAAGCACACCTTATTACTAATGATCAATACCAATTTGACACTTAAATCGTTCAAGGGGACAACTAAGCCATTCTGATTTTTAGAAGATAAACAAATGTGTTAACATTATAGTTTAACTCTAACATCTAAACTAACAAATTTAAATGTGCTCACACCTGTAATACACGATACCTCTTAATCAACATGCTTTTAAACCAATTCATGAACCAACTGACAAGAGATCAACTAACACGAGATATTTTATTGATTTGGTATGAAATTAACTACAATTAGCGCTTAACAAGTACATGAATCAGATAACAGGGAATTAACTACAGCTACTACTCAACTCGAGAAAACAGATTCATATGAACATGAGACATAACTATTTGCAGTCCAGTCAATACAACTAGAATATCCAATCAAATAGTAGACAGGCTATCTAGACTTAATAAGATTTTTAAATTGCAACTCCAGGGCAGAAAATAAACTTCAACTTTATTTCATGTTCAACAGGCGAAATTACATCAACACAGTCTGAGAGTGTGTACCTGGAGAATAGAATGTAAACAAGTGAGGATTCACAGCAGAAACCAGGGAATCAGCAACAGTAGTAAGCAGAACTCAGAAAACAGAACCAGCAATTCAGGAAAGTTTCAAAATCCAGTAGTTGCTCAGTTAACACAGCAAATCCAGGAAGAATCCAAACCAAACAGGAAGCAAAAATTCGACCAACACAATTGAATAGATGCAGATGAGCTTCAATTTGAACTAGGAATTCCAAAAAGCTTTTAGCTAGATCAGTAGACCTATGAATCCTCAACAATCTGCCTCGAAATTCAATCAATGGAACTCTGAACCTCAACGACTAGGAGCTGAGCTAGAGTGATGTAAATCAGTAGCTAGAGTTGAGATCCTAAAGCTTAATAGAACGGTATTTTTTTTTTTGGATTTTGAAAGTTTTCTATTGTTTTTTTTTTTGGTTTTTCTTTTGAAAGAAAGCTAAGGTCTAAGGGATTTTTTGATCTGAATTTGAATTTCAGATTTGGAGGCTTGAAAAGTGTTTTGGGGGGAATTTTTGGGCTTCTAAAACTTGTGATTCAAGGCAATGCACATGCCATTTTATAGGCCTAAGGGAGGGCAGCCTTGAAATCCTCTATTTACAATGCAGTCCCTTATTTATTTTTAGATTAGTCCCTTATTTTCTAACTTGTTACCCAAGCTACTATCCTAAGTTTTCTAAAATCTAACTTGAGCCCTATTCTAGAAGATTCTAAGGAGTTCTATTCTAATCTACAACATTCCATCCTATTATTAAAGCCTAAAATACCCCTGAACCCCCTGAAATTACCATCCTAGTCCCAAATGAATTGAATCCTCTTTTTACCCTATTGAATCTTTCCGCTATAGCCAAATTCATCTAATTAACAACTAATTGAGCTGAGAATTACACCGAGGTATTATTAACAACAACCATTGATTAACCTAACTGAACCAAGGTGAATTGATTACAACCCATCAACAATAACCAAAAGAAGTACTAAAATATATTAAACAAAAACAAACAATTCGCACAAGATTGATTAAAAACAGATCAAAAGAAAATAGGCTAATAATCAAACTATTGGATTCTCAAATCAACAAACGACTATTAACTACACTAAGCAGAGGTAGAAATACTAATCACTATGTTAAACTACACTAATCCGACTAAACGACTGAACAGGCAGCAAATTAAAACCTAAAATCTATATTGACCCAAATAGCCCTAAATGAACACAAATCAAACTTCCAGAAAATAATTTTGGAGCTAATTCGAGATCCTAGCTTAACATAATGCAAGACGGAGAAGAAGGAAATGGACAGAGCATGAAGAACTTACCAATTTGACCTCGAACCCAGACCTTTGAACTCGGATTTGATATCCACTCGATTGACTTCCGATACAGCTTCTAGATAATATTATGTGCTCATTTTGACAAAACAAACACGTAACATTATCTGAAACCGCATGGGAACAGATGTAGTTGAAACCCTAGATCCAAGACATAAAGATATGAAGGCGGATTTGAAGGGTTTTGGGTTGGGATTTGGGTAAAGGAGGTCGGGGAGATTGTATGATATTAATTTGGGCGAGTTTGGATGAGTTAGGGTTTTCACCGGATTTTTGATCTAATATTCGAGAGGCTAGGTTGAGATTTGAGTGAAACTAATGGTAGATATGAGAAGAGGAGGAAGAGAAGAGCCTGGGGTGTATTTTTGGGGTAATTTGGAGCATCGCCGCCAGCGAAAGCAATTTTCGGCCGGCGGCTCAAGGTGGCGTTACAAGTTTAATCTCTGGGGTGCTTGGAGATGAAGGTACGAGGGTGGGGAGGGTAATCCGACACTCTTATACCCTGTAACACCCACTTCCTGGCCGTTGTTCTAAGTATCCTAGCGGCCAAGATCAATCCTTGACCAAACAGGGTCGTTTTGACTGGGTAACGGATCAGATCGGGCGGGGACTGGACTGGGTCAGTTTGGGCGGTGGCAAGCGGTTTGGGCCAGGCGTTGTATACGGCCCAATCTGGGTCTCCAATTAAGCCTACTCTCTTTTTTAATTTTTTTCCCTTTATTTCTTTTATTTGTTTTGTTTGCATTATATATATTTTATATTTTTCTGACTTTATAAAACGCAAAAAATTAAAATAAAGACATAATATATTTTCAAAGTTAAACTAATTAATTCCTAAAATTGTTTTAAAACTATTTCGTGACAAATTCAACAATTAACAATTAAAACGCACAAGTAGAATATTTTTGTTATTTTCTTTATATTTTGTTCTAAAAATAATTTAACTACTAATTAATCCTAAAATATAAAATTAAACCCTAAATGCAAATGCCAACTGTATTTTTTATATTTTTCATATGAATTAAAATGCACGAATAAAATGCAAACAATTAACAAAAAATGACACAAAATTCACAAAATTGCAAAATAATGAAAGAAATCATTTTGTTTGAATTTTTGGGAATAATTCACTTAGGGAAAAAATCACGTGCTCACACACAAGACCATCACCTAGCGCCTACGTCACCTCAATATCTTTCATATAACGTAGGTCTCAAGGTTAAATACCCTTAAATCCAAATTTAGATGTGTTACTTACCTCAAGACGCACAAATCAATACTCCAAAAAGCCCTTCCTCCGCGAATCGACTTCGAAACGACTCAAATCTAGTCACAAATAACGCAATATCAACAAATAATACCGTAAGAAAGAACTTCAAACAATAAAGCTTCGATCTTTATCAAAAATCAAAAAGTCAACCCAAAAGGTCAACCCCGGGCTTGCACTCCGGAACCTGGTCTAACTCATAAATTCTGAACACCCATTTAATTACGAGTTCAACCATACTAATTTCATCCAATTCCGACCTCGATTCCACCTTCAAATCCTCAATTTTCACTTTAGGAAGTTTTTACTAAAATCTCCATTTCTTCACTTTAATTCACTAATTAAATTCTAAAATAAAGATGGAATCATGAAATAATAACAAATCTGAGTAAAAAATACTTATCAGGATCTAAATCCCGAAAATCCCCTCCCAAATCGCCCAAAATCGAGCTCTACAACTCAAAATATGATATAATAACTCTAACCCTCGAAATGGGATTTTGAACAGTCTGCCCTATGATCATAGCAGACATATACCGGGCCTTAGAGCGCTGTTAGAAGGGGTACACATATTTCGAAGGTTGTAATTTTCTGCTAAAAGTTTGGTTGTTAGAGCATCTCCAAAAAGGTCAATACCGCCAAGAGCTTCCGCGAAGGCCGTGGAACAAACACATAGCTTTCCATCATCCTAAGAGAATGACTTATATCCCAGAAAGGTTTGCTCAACCCGAAAATGCTATAGGATGGGCACAGTTTTTTAGCAATTTGACCGAGGATCAGGTCCAATGGATGTTCGAATAATTCCCTACCGACGAGTTCATCATCAGATCTAGGGATGTTCCACACTTGGTACTGATCGGGTTGAGGGGAATATACCCTTGTGCTCCCATCAGGGTTATGAGATAGGCAGGCAGGAAGCAGGTCATACCGTGAGTTGCTAAAATGAGTCACTACAGGGCAGATTTTCAGGATGACGACGTCACATACAAATGCGAAGCTCAACACATGTGGCATTTAAAAATTATCGTGGAAAAGGATACCATCGAGCCAGATCGATATCATGCTGGTCATGTGTAATTTTACCCATCATGGTTAGAGGATAACATATCAGGAATATTCGAGCCAAGGGTTGGTCTAGGAAATAGAGTCATAGATGAAGTTGCCGAGGCACAAGTGAAGTACAACAAACTGCGCAAAAGAGTTCACGAGTCCGAGGCCGAGCACATGGAGTGACACAAGACCGATATGGAGCTAATTAATGAAATGGAGGGAGATGGCTATAAAATCAAGCGAAAGGTTGGAATATCTGGAGTACAGTCTAATGGAATTGGAGGGAAAAATGAGAAGAGAGTTACCGATTGCCAGAACACTGAAGGAAGCGAAAGAGGACATTTAGCAAGGGCATACCTACTGCTGAATCTGCAAACTGGGGAATTTGATCGACGAAGTCAAAAATATCCAGCCCGGAGAAGGTCCTTCCAGGACCAAGTAGATTAGGTTATTTGCTTTTTCAAATGTAATAAGGCCAAGTGCCATTAGTGACTTATCTTATTTAGTGTCATTTTCGATTCTTCTATTTTTACATTAATGAAATAAGACAGTTATTGGCACTAAAATTCTCCAAATCTATTTATCGCTAGGCCTACCACGGGTACAACGAGGCTCCCAAATTAGGACGTGAATTTACATTCCCGCAATATGTGTTTAAATACTAAAAACATTTTCAGAATCCTTACTGACTTGTTTACCTTTTGTTTTTCTTTATTTTTATTACTCCTATCCCCTAAGGTTGGTTTGCCCATACTGGCATCATCAACATATCACACCAGATGTCACAACCCGGATTTCCCACCCCCGGGAGTCCTAATGGCGCCTACTAATGTGAGCTAGGCAAGCCAACCTTTAGTCTAATTACCTCATTAACCAATTATTTCTTTTTAACAATTATAAGGCGATAACGTGATAACAACGGAAATTCAAATTCAAGCGGAAGACACCGATAAAATATATGGAAAGCTGTATCTATTACAAATACTAAATCCTTAACCACCCAAAATCTAGTGTCACAGTGTCACAGACGGACTAGGATTAACTACATACAGGGTCTGAAGAAAAAACAACAATACACAGTTTCAGAATATAAGAAGATGAAACAGAAAATAGGGATAGAGGGAGACGCCAGGGCCTGCGGACGCCTGCAGGTGTACCTTGGATCTCCGGTTGGACTGAAGGAAGCCTCCAACCTACGGTCCAAGAGCTGCTCCGAGATCTGCACAAGTGTAGAGTCTAGCATCAACACAACCGACCCAATATGCTGGTAAGTGTCTAGCCTAACCTCGGCGAAGTAGTGATGAGGCTAGGACCAGACTACCACATAAACCTGTGCATTTCAAATATATATATATAGCGGAAAAGAAATACCAAAATAAATAAGTAAATATGGGAGGGGAAACATGCTTCGGGTAATAACAGGTAAAAACAGGATATAAAGTGAACTATAAGGAACCAAAAATCCAACTACTAACAAGGATAAGGAAAACAAAAGCTAACACTTTCGGTTCACATCTTGTTGGAGGCGTGCAACCCGATCCCGTTTCTCATATCTTGTGGAAGGCCTGCCACCTGCTCCCATTTCATTTATCTCGTGGTAGGCGTACCACCCGCTCCCATTTTATTATCTCTTGTGGTAGGCGTACCACCCACTCCTATTTCATTATATCTTGTGGTAGGCATACCACCCGCTCCCATTTTATTATATCTTGTGGTAGGTGTACCACCCGCTCCCATTTCATTATATCTTGTGGTAGGCATACCACCCGCTCCCATTTCATTATACCTTATGGTAGGCATACCACCCGCTCCCATTTAATCAAATCTTGTGGTAGGCGTACCATTCGCTCCCATTTACAAGCCAACAATAATCACAAGGAATCCCAGTAAGGGAATAAAAACAACATTATAACTTCCCGGCAAGGGAACACTGATATTTCTACAACATCCCGGCAAGGGAACAAAACTATCAAACAAACATCCCGACAAGGGAATATTAACATCAAAACAAACATCACGGCAAGGGAACAATGTTGATAATAACTTATGAAGTGCAATAAATCACAACGGAGTCATAGCAATTATAAAACAAGACTCACGGGCATGCTTGACACCGACGTATAGATACTCGTCACCATGCCTATACATCGTACTCCACAATTAACACGTAGCAAATAAGACATGAACCCTAATCCCTCAAGCTAAGGTTAGACCAAACACTTATCTCGATGCCACGAACATAATTCACGATTCAACTATAGCTTTATCCCTTGATTCCACCACCAATTTGCTCGTATCTAGTCACAAGTTACTTAATTACATCAATAAATGCTAAATGAATCAATTTGAATGCATGAAAATGAATTTCCCAAAGTTTTGCCCAAAAAGTCCAAAATTGCCCCCGGGCCCACATGGTCAATACCCAAGGTTCGAACCAAAACCCGATTACCCATTCCCCCACGAACCCAAATATATAATTTGTTTTGAAATCAGACCTCAAATCGAGGTCCAAATCCCCATTTTTTTGAAAAACCTAGGTTCTACCCAAAACACTCAATTTTCCCCATGAAAATCTTTGATTTTAAGTTGAAATCATGTTAAAAGATGTTAATGATTGAAGAAAATTAGTTTAAAACGACTTACAATTGATTTGGAAGAGGAATTGCTCTTGAAAAATCGCCCTAGTGTGTTTATGTTTTGAGAAGATGTGAAAATGGGTTTAAAATTCCGCTAAGTATAAAAGTTGCAGGTCTCAGATATGGGAATTGCGAACAGGGGTTCACAATTGCGAACCCCAACCTCTGCTATGTTGGAAAATGCAAAACAGGGTTCGCATTTGCGAACCCTTCAGGAAAATGGGATCTTCACATTTGCGACTTCGCATTTGCGATACATAGGTCGCACTTGCGACCACTGTAATTGCGAAGAGGACCTCGCATTTGCGAGAAGGAGCTGGCCTAGGCTGGTTTTGCATTTGCGATCCAGCCTTCGCATTTGCGTGCCAGGCTTCGCAAATGCGAAGCCTGCCGGCCTGGGCATACCAGCTAAAATCTGCAGTTTTTCTAAGTTAAAAATGCACCCCGTGGCCTATCCAAAACTCACCCGAGCCCTCGGGGCTCCTAACCAAATATACACACCACCTCAAAAACATCCCACAGACTTATTCATGTACTCATATCACAAAAATAACATCAGGAACATCGAATTAAACCTCAATATCAATGAAATTTATCAAAACTTCTTAAACATCAATTTTCCAATTAAGGTCCGAATCACGTCAAACGTACTCCATTTCTTACCAAACTTCACAAATTCATCTTATAACATATATAATACCTGTACCGGGCGCTGGAACCAAAATACTCGCCCGATACCAACATGTTCTAATCAAAATTCATTTCCAAATCTTTTAAACAATTTCAGAAAATAATTTCTTTCAAAAATTGATTTCTCGGGCTTGAGACCTCGGAATTCGATTCCGGGCATATGCCCAAGTCCCATATTTTCCTACGGACCCTCCAGGACCGTCAAATCACAGGTCTGGGTCCGTTTACTCAAAACATTGACCAAAGTCAAATTAACTCATTTTATAGTCAAAATTTATAATTTTTCATAGATTTTCATATTTAGGCTTTCCGGCTACGTGCCCAGACTGTACACGCAAATCGAGGTGATTCTAAATGAGGTTTTCAAGGCCTCGAAACATAGACTTCATTTTAAAAACAAGTGATGACTTCTTGGGTCATCACATTCTCCACCTCTAAAACAATCGTTCATCCTCGAACGGACATAAGAAGGAAGTACCTGAGTCGGGAAAAAGATAGGGATAACGGCTCCGCATATTGAAATCCGACTCCCAGGTCGATGCCTCAGGAGGCTGACCTCTCTACTGAACACGAACAGAAGGAGTTCTCTTCGATCACAACTGACGAACCTGCCGGTCTAGAATAGCTACCGGCTCCTCCTCATAAGACAAGCCCTTGTCCAACTGGACAGTGCTAAAATCTAACACATGCAATGGATCGCCGTGATATTTCCGAAGCATGGACACATGAAACACTGGATGCATGACTGATAAGCCCGGTGGCAATGCAAGTCTATAAGCCACCTCTCCCACTCGATCAAGAATCTCAAACGGACCAATGAACCTAGGGCTATGCTTGCCCTTCTTCCCAAATCTCATCACGCCCTTCATAGGCGACACTCGAAGCAATACCCGCTCGCCGACCATGAATGCTAAATCATGAACCTTGCGATCGACATAACTCTTTTGCCTAGATTGAGCTGTAAGAAGCCTATCCTGAATAATCTTGAACTTGTCCAAGGCATCCTGAACCAGATCCGTACCCAACAACCGAGCGTCTCCCGGCTCAAACCGTCCAACCGGAGACCGACACCACCTTCCATATAAAGCCTCATAAGGAGCCATCTAGATACTCGACTGGTAGCTGTTGTTGTAGGCAAACTCTGCTAAAGGAAAAAACTGATACTACGAGCCTCCAAAGTCAATGACACAAGCTCGGAGCGTATCTTCCAAAATTTGAATAGTCCGCTCGGACTTCCCGTCCGTCTGAGGATGAAACGCTGTGCTCAACTCAACCCGTGTGCCCAACTCTCGCTGAACTTCTCTCCAGAAGCGTGAGTTAAACTGCGTACCTCGATCCGAAATAATAGACACGGGCGCACCATGAAGGCGAACAATCTCTCGGATATAGATCTCGTCTAACCTCTCAGAAGAATAGGAGACTGCCACAGGAATGAAATGCGCTGGCCCGGTTAACCTATCAACAATGACCCATACTGCGTCGAACTTCGTTCGAGTCTGGGGGAGTCCAACAATGAAATCCATAGTGACCCGCTCCCACTTCCACTCGGGAAGCTCAATCCTCTGAAACAAACCACCAGGCCTTTGATGCTCATACTTAACCTGCTGACAATTCAAACACCATGCCACATATGCAACGATATCCTTCTTCATTCTTCGCTACCAATAATGTTGCCGCAAATCCTGATACATCTTCGCGGCGCTTGGATGAATAGAGTACTGGGAACTATAGGCCTCCTATAAAATCAACTCTCGGAACCCATCCACATTAGGCACACAAACTCGACCCTGCAATCTCAAAATTCCATCATCATCTAAGGTAACCTTCTTGGCACCTCTACGTTGCACCGTATCTCTAAGGACACACAAATGGGGATCATCATACTGCTGATCACGGATACACTCCAATAATAAAGAACGAGTGACTGTGCAAGCTAACACACGGCTGGGCTCTGAAACATCTAACCTCACGAACTGATAGGGCAAGGCCTGAACATCCAAAGCAAGCGGTCTCTTACCGACCGGAATATAAGCAAGACTGCCCATACTGGCTGACTTCCTACTCAAAGCATCGGCCACCACGTTAGCCTTTCCCGGATGATATAATATGGTGATATCATATTTTAACAACTCCAACCACCTCCTCTGCCTCAAATTCAACTCCTTTTGCTTGAACAAATACTGAAGAATCTTGTGATCCGTGAACACCTCACATGCCACGCTATACGTATATGCCCCCAAATCTTCAATGCGTGAACAATGGCTACCAATGCTAAATCATGAACCAGATAGTTCTTTTCATGAATATTCAACTACCGCGATGCATAGCCAATGACCTTGCCATCTCGCATCAACAGTGTACCAAGCCCAATACGAGATGCATCACAATAAACTGTATAAGGCCCTGATCCTATGGGCAAAACCAACACCGGTGCCGTAGTCAGAGCTGTATTGAGATTCTGAAAGCTCACCTCACACTCGTCCGACCATCTGAACTGGGCACCCTTCTAGGTCAACCTGGTCATCGGGGCTGCGATAGATGAAAACCCCTCCACGAATAGACGATAGTAGCCTGCCAATCCCAAGAAACTCCGAATCTCTGTGGCTGATGCTGGTCTAGGCCAGCTCTTGACTATCTCAATCTCCTTCGGATAAACCTGAATACCCCCTGCTGATACAACATAACCCAGAAATGCAACTGAACTCAACCAAAAATCACACTTCGAGAACTTAGCATATAACTGACTATCCCTCAGAGTCTGAAGAACCACCCTGAGATGCTGCTCGTGCTCCTTCCGGCTACGGGAATATATCAAAATATCATCAATGAAGACTATCACGCACGAGTCCAAATATGGCCTGAACACTTGGTTCATCAAATCCATAAAAGCTGCTGGGGCATTTGCTAACCCGAATGACATAACCAAAAAAATTATAATGCCCGTACCAAGTGTGGAAAGCTGTCTTAGGGACATCGGATGCCCTAATCCTCAACTGATGGTAGCCAGATCTCAAATCAATCTTTGAAAATACCTTGGAACCCTGAAGCTGATCAAACAAATCATCAATCCTCGACAATGGGTACTTATTCTTGATCGTAAGCTTGTTTAACTGCCGGTAATCAATACACATTCTCATCGATCCGTCCTTTTTCTTAACAAACAACACCGGTGCACCCCAAGGCGAAACACTGGGTCTAATGAAACCCTTCTCAAGCAAGTCTTGCAACTGCCACTTTAACTCTTTCAACTCCGGCGGGGCCATACGATACGGCATGATAGAAATGGGCTGAGTGCCCGGAGCCAAATCAATGCAAAAGTTAATATCCCTAGCGGGTGGCATACCCGATAGGTCTGAAGGGAAAACCTCAGGAAATTCACGAACAACAGGGCACAAAATCAATAGAAGGAACCTCAGCACTACAATCACAAACATATGCCAAATAGGCCAAACACCCCTTCTCGACCATACACCGAGCATTCACATAAGAGATAGCACTACGGGTAGAATGACCAGGAGTCCCTCTCCACTCTAAACGAGGTATACCCGGTAAGGTTAAGGTCACAGTCTTGGCATGCAATCGAAGATAGCGTGGTAAGGTGATAACCAGTCCATCCCTAATATGACATCAAAATCAACCATGTCCAAAAGAAGAAAATCTACACGAGTCTGAAGACCCCCAATCACAACTATGCATGAACGTGGACTCGATCTACCACAATAGAATCATCTACCAGTGTAGACACATAAACATGATCACTCAAAGAATCACTAGGCATAACCAAATATGGTGCAAAATAAGATGACACATACGAGTACGTAGACCCTGGATCAAATAACACTGAAGCATCTCTATCACAAACCAGAACCGTACCTGTGATAGCTGCATCTGAAGCCTCAGTCTCGGGCTTGGCTAGAAGAGCATAACATCGGGGCTGGGCCCCACCACCCTAAACTACATCTCTAAGACGGCCTACGACTGGTTGGCCTCCACCTCTAGCGGCCTGAGCTCCACCTCTAATACCTCTACCTCCACCTCTAGCAACTCTACCCCACCTCTAGCTGGCTAGGTGGACTGTGGAACACCTGGTTCCTGAACTATGGCACGAGAACCCTGATACCGAGAGCTGCTCATTGCTCGAGGGCAATACCTAGCAATGTGCCTCGTGTTACCACAAGTAAAACAAGCCCTCGGCTGCTAGGGCTGACGACCCTGGAAACTATAAAGCAGCGGTGCACTGATAGGAGCTGGTGGTGCACTGTAGGACTGCTGATTAGAATACTGCATCTGAGAACCACGACCACCTGAAGCACCGTGGGAAACCTGAAGTGCCGATTGAAAAGGCCTAGGATGATGGCCTCTACCATATAAATCCCTACCTCCAGACGAGGTACCACTGAATCTTCCTGAATGCAGGGGCCTCTTGTCCGACCCATAACCACCTCCCTGTGACAGAACCATCTCAACCCTCCGGGCTACATTGGCCGCCTCTTGGAAAGATATCTCACTCCTAGTCTCCCTATCCATCTGAAGACGAATCAGTTGAATAAGACCATCAATAAACCTCCTCACCCTCTCTCTCTCTCTCGATGAGGAGTATGATAAGAGCATGTCGAGCTAGGTCGATGAATCTGGTCTCATACTAGGTAACCATCATGGAACTCTGCTGGAGACACTAAAACTGCCTCCGATTGGCCTCTCTCTGAGTGATGGGGAGAAACTTCTCCAAAAATAGCTGAGTGAACTGCTCCCAAGTCAAGGCTGGCGATCCGACTGGTCTAGCCAAACATAAATCCCTCCACCAAGTCTTGGCGGATCCAAACAAGCGAAAAGTGGCAAAATTGACCCCATTGGTCTCAACTATCCCCATGTTCCTGAGAACCTCGTGACAACTGTCTGGATAATCCTGGGTATCCTCAGTAGATGCACCGCTGAAACTAGTAGTGAAGAGCTTGGTGAACTTATCCAGCCTCCACAAAGCATCAGCAGACATAGCTGCTCCATCATCGGTCTGAGCTACCATACCCGGCTGAACTGCTCCAACTGGCTGAACCGTTGGAGTCTGAATCTGGGGAGCTACCTACTTCGGAGTGCAAGTAGCAGGAGGTTGGGATCCTCCTCCAACCTGAGAGATAGCTGGTGCTATAGGAAGCAAGCCTGCCTGGGTGACACTCTCCATGAGGCCCACTAGTCGGACCAGAGCATTCTGAAGAACTTGGGTAGCAATAAAGCCCTTTGGGACCTGAGATGGGCCCATCGGAATTGCTGGGGCCGGAACCTCATCATCAAAATCAACCTGAGGCTCCGCTGCTGGTGCTGCTACTCGGGGTTGAGCTTTACCCCTACATCGGCCTATAGCACGGCCTCGGCCTCGGCCTCGCCCTCTGCCCCTCGTGGAAGCTACTGCTGGGGCCTCGGGCTGCTGGTTAGTGGATGAGGAAGCGCGTGTTCTCTCTATCCGCAAAAGAATATAGTAGAAATACAATTAGCATTGAGAAACCAAATCGCACGATAGAAAAGAAAAATGTGAAGTTTTTCCTAACTCTGTAGCCTCTGGGGGATAAATACAGACCTCTCTATACCGATCCCTCAGACTCTACTAAGCTTGTATGTGAACTGTGAGACCCATGTAACCTAGAGCTTTGATACCAACTTGTCACGATACCACCCGCTCCCATTTCATCATATCTTATGGTAGGCGTACCACCCGCTCCCATTTACAAGCCAACAATAGTCACAAGGAATCCCGGCAAGGGAACAAAAATAACATTATAACTTCCCGGCAAGGGAACAATGATATTTTTACAACATCCCGGAAAGGGAACATTAACATCAAAACAAACATCCCGGCAAGGGAACAATGTTGATAATAACTTATGAAGTGCAATAGACCACAACAGAGTCATAGAAATTATAAAACAAGACTCACGGGCATGCTTGACACTGACGTATAGATACTCATCACCATGCTTATACATCATATTCCACAATTAACACGTAGAAAATAAAACACGACTCCTAATTCCTCAATCTAAGGTTAGACCAAACACTTACCTTGATGCCACGAACATAATTCACGATTCAACTATAGCTTTATCCCTTGATTCCACCACCAATTCGCTCGTATCTAGTCACAAGTTCCTTAATTACATCAACAAATGCTAAATGAATCAATTTGAATGAATGAAAATGAATTTCCCAAAGTTTTACCCAAAAAGTGAAAAATCGCCCTGGGAACCACATGGTCAAAACCCGAGGTTCGAACCAAAACCCGATTACCCATTCCCCCACGAACCCAGATATATAATTTATTTTGAAATCGGACCTCAAATCGAGGCCCAAATCCTGAATTTTTGAAAACCTAGGTTCTACCCAAAACACACAATATTCCCATGAAAATCTTTGATTTAAAGTTGAAATCATGTTAAAAGATGTTAATGATTGATGAAAATTAGTTAAAAATGACTTACAATTGATTTGGAAGAAGAGTTACTCTTGAAAAATCGCCCTAGTGTGTTTATGTTTTGAAAAGATATGAAAATGGGTTTAAAATTCGGCTAAGTATAAAAGTTGCAGGTCTCAGATATGGGAATTGCGAACATGGGTTTGTAATTGCGAACCCGACCTCTGCTATGTTGGGAAATGCGAAACAGGGTTCGCATAAAATGGGATCTTCGCATTTGCGACTTCGCATTTGCGATACATAGGTCGCATTTGCGACCAATGGCCCAAAGGGAAACTTCTCAATTGCGAAGAGGACCTCGCATTTGAGAGAGGGAGATGGCCTGGGCTGGTTTCACATTTGTGATCCAGCCTGCGCATTTGGGAGATGCGAAGCCTGCAGGCCTGGGCATACCAGCTAAAATCTGCAGTTTTTCTAAGTTAAAAATGCACCCCGTGGCCTATCCAAAACTCACCCGAGCCCTCTGGGCTCCAAACCAAATATACACGCCACCTCAAAAACATCCCACAGACTTATTCGTGTACTTATATCACCAAAATAACATCAGGAACATCGAATTAAACCTCAATATCAATGAAATTTATCAAAACTTCTTAAACATCAAATTTTCCAATTAAGGTCCGAATCACATCAAACGGACTCCGTTTCTTACCAAACTTCACAAATTCATCTTGTATCATATATAAGACCTGTGCCGGGTACTGGAACCAAAATAGGGCCCGATACCAACATGTTCTAATCAAAATTTATTTCCAAATCTTTTAAACAATTTCAGAAAACAATTTCTTTCAAAAATTTATTTCTCGGGCTTGGGACCTTGGAATTTGATTCTGGGCATATGCCCAAGTCCCATATTTTCCTATGGACCCTCCGGGACCGTCAAATCACGGGTCCGAGTCCGTTTACCCAAAACGTTGACCGAAGTCAAATTAACTCATTTTATAGTCAAAATTTATCATTTTTTATAGATTTTCATATTTAAGCTTTTCGGCTACACGCCCGAACTGTGCACGCAAATCGAGGCGATGCTAAATGAGGTTTTCAATTCCTCAAAATGTAGAATTTATTTTAAAAACAAGTGATGACCTCTTGGGTCATCACACCAGATCTAGAGGGCCTTCTCCTCCTCCTCCTCATCCGAATAATCCGAAAAGCAGAGGAAAAGCTAAGATGGATGATTTGAGTGGTATCTGAAAAGAAAATGCTAAGAATATTGAAAATTCAGACGGTCAGAGTACTCCGACCCAGAATGATTTGGTCCTACGATTGGAGTAGAAAATATTGGAGTTACAAGGAGAACTTGAGCAGGTCCGCAACTTGGCAATCCTTTCCTGCACTCTGAATGTCCCAGATGTTAAAGAACAAAATGCTCAAAAACCCAAAACCTCTTCAAAATACTCCAAACCAACGTCCACAAAATCCTCCCGCACTCCATCAATATGCCACACCACCTCAAAATCCAAATCCTCTATCGGTACCAACTCCTCCATAACACCATCATCAACCAACCCAGTAGCCACAAACCACTACCTATCACACTCCTCAAAACACACCACGACCTATTCCCGATCCTCAAAACTCGACCAACGACTAGCACTATACCCAAATCCCTGGCACCCACCAAAATAACCCCATATATGTGGAGACCCTACCTCACTCCACTCAACCAATCTCCTATACACCAGAATCCACTGAGAAGGACCTGCTCATCAAGAACATGGCTGAGGAGCTCAAGAAGTTGACAAGTCGCATTCAGGGTGTTGAAGGAGGTAAAGGGATAGAAGGTTTAAACTATGAGGATTTGTGTATACAACCAAATGTGGAATTGCCGTAGGGTTACAAACCTCCCAAGTTGGAAATGTTTGGTGGAACGGGCGATCCCAAGGTTCATTTGAGAACTTATTATGATAAGCTCGTGGGGGTCGAAAAAGATGAAAAGATTCGAGTGAAGCTCTTCATGAGAAGTATTACCGGAGATGCCCTGTCCTGGTATATAAGCCAAAATCCTAAGAAATGGGCCAATTGGGTGAGCATGGCATCAGACTTTATGGATCGATTCAGGTTCAATACAGAGAATGCACCAGGTGTATTCTATATCCAGAATCTAAAGAAAAAGCCAACTGAGACTTTTTGCGAGTATGCTACTCGGTGGAGTTCAGAAGCAGCCAAGGTCAGACCAACATTAGACGAGGAACATATGAAATTCTTTTTTCGGTCACATGACCCACAGTATTATGAAAGACTAATGGTTATTTAGAATCATAAGTTCTCTGATATTATCAAACTCGGAGAAAGGATTGAAGAGGGCATTAAAAGCGAGATGGTGACAAATGTTGAGGCACTGCAGGCCACAAACAAAGCATTGCAATAAGGCGGCATATCAAAAAAGAAAGAAGTAGGGGCAGTAATGGTGGCCCAAGGCCCAAAATCTCCACTCACACATCAAACACCTCCACCTACATACCAACCCTCACCTCCTAGATATTTCAACCCGCCACCACCTACCATACTTGTAACACTCAACCAACATACTATCATTCACCTCTAGCTCGTCTAAATTACCAGAAACCCCAATCTAATTTCGATCGCAAACCACCCAGGTAGTACACTGCCATTGCTGAACCCATCGACCAACTGTACAAAATATTAAATGCTGCTGGTTATGTCGCCCCTATTCCCGTTGTGCAAATGGAGAATTTATCTCAATGGGTCAACCCGAACAAAACTTGTGTATATCATTCTGTTATGAAGGGTCACACCATTGATGAGTGCCGAACACTGAAGGATAAGATTCAAACATTGGTTGATAACAAGGTCATACAAGCGAAGGAAGCTGCACCCAACATCCGCAATAATCCTCTTCCAGATCATAGGGGAGGAGGGATCAATGTGATAGAAAATGATGAGGAGTGGGCTCTAATCGCTGCCGACTCAACACTACACAAAGGTAGGAAGAGCGGTTCGCAATATCTTTTACTCGAATAGTGGTTCGGGATCGAATTTCCACAGGGAGCTAGTAGTGTAGTTGTATTTTTTGTCTAGCCTAGGGATGCAGTTGTGCTTCTAATGTCACTTCAAACATTTTGGATTTTTGTATTATAACTACTATTATAAAACTAAGGATTAAAGCTAAATTATGCTAAGAGAATATTGCTAAGTTGTAATTAATGGGAAGAAAGGCACTAGGGTTGTGGCATCACCTAGGTGGCTAATTAACCGGTAGATGTTACTAAGGATAGATTGACATATTTGGGGCTTATGCTATAACCGTCGCACAATTGTACCCACTCTCACACCTCTCGGTAGAGCGAGTGATTTTGCCCAATTGACTCTCTCGAGACCAATTGGTAGGCCTATTAGACCAAACAACTAGGGTTCAAGTAGGGTGATTACTCTCTCGAGAATTAACCCGTTAATTGGGACTACCATTTCTCATGGGTCCATCCCAATTCCTTGTTGGGTCAATTTTGGGGTCATAGACTCTCTTTCTTAAGAAGAGTTAAACCCACAAAGCTAGAATCAGTGTTTGCAACCACCAATCCTTAATTAAAACATAAAATCAACCAAATAACAAACACCCAATATCAATCTAACCGTAGACGACAACACCCATCAATTACCCATGCTAGGGTTGAGCAACACACATAGATAATGGGTTTAGATACACAGAATTAAAGAAGAAACATAAGAAATAGATGAAGAACTAAACATATTAATTAATTACTAAGAAGAAACTACAATAATCTATTGTTAATGAAGACCAAAAATGCCAAAAATGGCTACAAACTCGTTCCCAGGTGCACAACTGCATTTTTGAATACAAAAGTTACCCTAAAAATGGTAAAATGTTCTATTTATACTAGGCTGGAAAAACTGGACAAAAATACTCATGCGGGGCCAGTTCAGGCCGCACAAAAGCGACCGCGGCTGCACTGGCTCTTTGACTTAGCAATTTTCAACTCTCTGAACTGGAGGACACGGACCGCAAAAATGAGTAGTGCGGCCGCGAAAGGGGTCAGGTGCGGACCGCGCGGTGACGACCGCGAGCTGCGTGGTATAGTTTTGGCAAAAATGCAAGTTCTCTGAATCTCCGAATGCGGACCGCACAAATGGGTAGTGCGGCCGTGTAGGCCTGGCTACGGACCACGTGAAACCTACTGCGACTGCGTAGCTCTTAGCTTGATTGACCAACTCTCTGAACGCCTTGTGCGGCCGCAGTTGTTTCTGCGCTGTCCGCACTAGGTCCTCTTGTCTTCACTTCACTTAATCTTTGATACTTGAGCAGGTTTCTCTCCTTTTTAGCCGATATCTAATATTTCGTCACTTTGTCAATCAAACCTGCAGACAAGCACAACTTGTGAGCATTTTGGGACTATTTTGTAGCAATTTATACTTAAAGCATAGGCAAGTAGGGGCATAAAACATGTTAAAATCCTAACTTATCAACTCCCCCAAACTTAAACCTTTGCTTGTCCTCAAGCAAACAAAATAAGACCAACCCCTTAAAGGAAAATCCAAGTAATTCCAGCTACTCTAAAGCAACCTTAACAAGCATCAATTGGAACTAACAATTGCCCTCAATACGAATGCATCATTAGCACATTCAAACTTTGAAAACTATGGATCAAGTGTGACACAAGGGCATCAAGAGTTGACACATTTCATCAAAGAACTTCTCTCAATTACTTTAGTCATTGTGGAACCCCAATCACACATCCTCAACTCTCCCTAAGCGAACCTCACCTTTTAGAGTATTGACACACAAACCGAGGTTGATGGAATTTCACTCATCTCTCTCATGAAGAAGGTCACAAGTCCTGCTCTAGGTACCATATGCTTGCCCCTTATGTAAGTATCCACTAATGTAGGTTTCCTTCAACTCAAGATCCTATATGACTTTTGTGGAGTCAATGTGAAGGCTTTTGGGTAAGGGTAGGGCATGTTTTTATTCAAGTGGGTTCAATCTTCCCTTAAGCACTTCTTTTGATTCATTTTGGCACGACTCTCTTGACTCTTTTGAGTATTTCACTTCTTTACAAGGGGTTAGAGAGAGACATTGTATCTCTTTCTTATGCAATTCAAATATTTCTCCTTTTTCTACTTTTTTCACCCTTTTCACTTTTGCTTTCCTTGAATCCCTATTCTTGTTCACATTGGTCTTTCTTTTTGTCTTTTTCTTTTCTTTGTTTTTCATTGCCTTCCTTTTCTTTTGCTTTTGTACCTTTTTACCACTTTGTTTCTTTTTTTGTCTCTCCTCCCAAATTTAGACATTTACCATTACTCAAGGGAAGATGTGGGTACCAAGAGAGGGTAATCATTTATAACGGATATAGGCTTGTAGCATTGGTTCTTAAACGAAAAAGGTTTTTGGCTCAAAAGGGTTAACTAGGGATCATCTCATTGGTAGGCTGTGGAATTGTTCAACTTAGCATTTGGATCAAGAAGAGCCTATAATCACTTCTCAAGTCAAATTTTACCTAGGATTTTGCCTCAACAAACATTCAGGGCAAGTTCTAGACCATTGGCTCGGGTCTTGGACTCACAATTCGATTTCTCACCACACACACTCAATGATTGCTAAAGACATCCAGTTGAGGGCCCAAAACGACCTAAGTTACGATTTAAGCACACAATGGTCCGAAAAGACCACATGATGATTGTTTGGTCAACGCAAGAGTCTCAAAGCCATGACTTTCACCATACTAAACACAACATTATGTCATTGACCATGGGATCAAAGGGAAATGTGCTAGGTCCAAGTGAAGCTTTGCTTGAGGTACCCTTAACTACAACTATCAAAAACAAAAGAAAAATCAAAGAAACAGACTCAAACCCTTAAGAAGGTTGTCAAGCCATCTATCATTGGGAAGAGTCACCCGGTTCGCACAATTCTCCACCCTTGGAAAGAACCGTGGCATTAAGAAAACCAAGGGCTTATTGGAAGCGTAAAAAACAAAACAAGAGGCTAGAGCCTAACTACAAAGCTAAAAATGAAATATTTTTGCGAAAATGGAAAACAGAATGAATATGTACAATAAGGGAGTGTAATATACAATTGGGGGATGAATATAGATCGAAATTTAACTTTAAATACAGACCAAAAGAGACAATAAAAAGTAGAAAGTACGATAAAACTAGCTAAATGTAAAGTTATATACAACCCAAAATAGAAAATCAACAAAAACATAAACTAACAATCTATATATACAGTCATCCAGATAAAAGTAGGGCGCACCCTGACGAATAAAAGTTGGCATTGTCCCCAATACCAACTAACAAATAAGCATAAAAAACAAAGTAAAGGATATAGGAGCTCCCTAGGCCTGCTCCGTCTGCATGGGATCATCAGTGGTCCCCAAGTCCTCTGTATGTACGGGAACCTCAGACTGGTTCCCGATCTCCTACTGCTCAGCTGCTGGGATTGGGTCCTGCTCCTGGATCGGCTGAATGATAGGTGCATCACTGGAAGGGACCTCCTGTGGGTCTGCTAGCTCAATAACTACACCAACTGAACTACGATGCTTCCTCTTCTTCCTTGGAGGCCTGGGTGCCTGCTCTTGCTGTGGCTGTGGCTGTGGCTGTGGCATTGGTGCTGCTGCTGGAGGGGCTGGATCCCCAAATAACGAGTCTAAAGGCATCTGGTGTGCCAATAGCTTGTCCACATCTTTTCGTAGCTCTTTTACAGACTCTTTGGAAGCCCGTGACTTCCTCATCTTCTTGTGCTCCTTGGCAAGCTCCTGCAGAGCTTTGCCATGTAAATCCTCCGCCTTAGTCAAGGCATCCTGAGTCCTCGTAATCTTCTCCTGGTTGTCCAGGAGCGTTTTCAAAGTATCCTCAATGGGCTGAGGAACCTGAGCAGTGAGAGGTGCTGAATGGGCCTCAACTGTAGCAGATAATGTCGACAACTTGGATGTCGCAGCTGACATCTAGTTGTTCAAACTGCTAAGGTCTGGCTCAACTGATGGGCCGTGAAAGGGTGAGCCCAGGAAGAAGGAACCCCCGGGCCAGCTGAAGTACTGGGACCAACAGCAAAAGAAGATCTTGAAGGCAAGTCCTCAACTGTAGTGGCAGCAGGCTCGGTGGAAGGCTCGACAGAAGGCTCTACCACAACTGGCTCCTCAGACTGACCAGTTGGGGCAGAGGCAGGTGGCTTGTAGCTCTTATGTTTAGGGTTGTCCGGACCCTGCATACTGTACAAAGAGTAAGGAGCCACAGGCTTGGTTTTGATATCGTATCTCTTCTTCTCCACCTCCATGTCCCAGAAATACATTGTAAGGGTGTTGGGAAAAGGGTAATTCCGATCATGCTCTTGTCCCACAACATAAATCAAATGGGACATCAGATTGCCCACATTGATAGGGTACCCGACCATAATAGATGCAACAAGAATCGCCCGGGTACGTGGAACTAACATTGTCAGTCTAAGCACAGGTCATGAAACATGTATCAAAAAGAATTGCAGAACAGCAGATGGAATTGCTACAGACACAGCTGCAGAACAAGGAACCGCGGCCCGCACCATCAGTAGTGCGACCGAGTTGGAGGCACCGCGGACCGCGCTAAGGAGACCGTGGGCCGCACTGGTCAAAGGCCCCCAAATACATCTCTCTGAATCTCCCACCGTGGTCTGCACAAAATGGGGTCGCGGTGGGCTAGCGTGGACCGCACAATGTTCAATGCGGCCGTGCTAGAAGCAAGTTAATTTTTCAGACATATGACTATCGCGGGCCTCGCAGAAAGGTACTGCAAACAGCGTCAAGGCATCGCGGACCGCGTAAAGGCAACCACGGGCCGCGCTAGTTCAATAACACGGGCACTAAGTTAGGGTTCCTGATTTTTAGCAAATTCGTTCAAATTCTTCACCTATGTTGTCCCTACTCAGTTTACCCAATCAATAAGCACATTAAGCAGCCCCAAACTAACATGTTAACTAATCTAAACTAGCGAAATAAAGAAAAATGGGAAGAAACAGAAGTTACAAACTACTGGCAAGCGAATAAAACGAAAATATAAAGGTAGGCATTCAAAAATGCATGAAATTTTACCAGGTTATGAAGATTGTATGCAACTAATCAATGTAAGCAAGGATTTCTGGCCAATGCGAGTGTGAACACTATATTTTTTTTAAAGTCTGAGTATTCAAAGATTGAAAAGTGTAACCTGAGGCCCTTGGGGTCTATTTATAGAAGATTATGCGGGCCCCATACTCACCTACCAGTGCGGCCGCACAAAAGCGACCACGGACCGCGCTGGATTTGTTCACGTGAAGTCTCAGTAGTCAACCTCCGCGGACTGCACAAACACAACACGCGGCCACGGAGGTCCACCGCGGACCGCACTATCTTGACCGCGGCCGCGGTGGGAAACTTTAGAGGGCATCAATTTTAACTCATGCCAGTGCAGACCGCACAAAGTGCGCCGCAGCTGCACTGGCAAACTTCATAGACTGTGCAATTTTTCCACTTTGTTTTGCACTGCATCAACACAATTCCTGCAACATCTCACAAATAATTAGTTCAAAAATCCTAAGCTACAAAGAAAATCAATGAGAAAGAAAAAGACATGGGTTGCCTCCCAAGAAGCGCCTGATCTAACGTCGCGGCATGATGCATGTTACCATCATTTCACTTCAAATCAAGAAGTGCCACCACGTGGATCTCATCAAATTCTCCAACAAGCAAATAAAAGCACGTCCAGCAAGTTTGTTAACCATCCGATCAATGAATGGCAAGGGATAATGGTCACTGTGGGGCACTTCGTTCAAATTAGCATGGTTCATGCAAAACCGCCAACCTGTATCTGGTCTTGTAGGAAGCCACACATTATGAAGATTAGGCATCATTTCATGCTCTGCTGCAGGTAGTCTCCCTTGAAGCTCCGAAAGAGGTGTTGCATCATCCTTCAAGATAATATCGGGCTCAAAGATTGTGAGGTAGAGGTATGGCTCAACTTGTTTCATTTCCAACACTGGAGACACCTCAATTGTTGGCTTTTCTAGTGGAGTTTCCCGGTGCTCAAGGTCCACTGACAAATTACTGGGCTCACACGATTCCATGACATGTAAAGCATTTATGCACATCACTCTACTTACATCATCATTTACATCACGATCTAGAGGTGCAACCACAAGGGGATCTTGAATATTGATCGCAGAACTTGTCTTATCCATTATCATAGTTGTGACAATGTCAACAAATGAGCACACCTCGATGCCATTAGGTTGCTACATGGACTTGCAGACAAGGAAAATAACCTTCTCATCACCCACTCGGAATGTCAACTCTTCGGCCTCGACATCAACCAATGCCTTCCCCGTAGCGAGGAAAGGTATCCCAAGGATAATCATCATTTCAAAGTCCACCTCACAATCTAATATGACAAAGTCGGCCGGCAATATGAATTTATCAACACGGACAAGAACATCATCAATTATGCCCAAAGGTCGCTTCATCGATCGATCTGCCATTTGAAGTCTCATTGAGGTAGGTCGAGGTTGCCCAATTCCCAAAGTCTTGAAGACCGAGTACATCATAAAATTAATGCTAGCCCCCAAATCACAAAATGGCCTTAGCAAAATCCGTACTTCCGATAGTACAATTGATAGTAAAAGCTTCGGGATCCTCAAGATTGGGTGCCACTGAATGCACTATGGCAATCACTTGATGAGTCATCTTAATTGTTTCACACTCCATCGACCTCTTCTTTGTAACCAAATCTTTCATGAACTTCGCATAACCCGGCATTTGCTCAAGTGCCTCAACCAAAGGGACATTGATTATGAGGCTCTTCATCATTTCAATGAATTTCTTGAATTGGTTGTCACTCTTTTGCTTGTCTAACCATTGAGGATAAGGTGGAGGTGACCTAGGCAAAGGTGCCTTGGCTTTGGGAACCACCAGCTCGGGAATATCAATCACGTGTTCCCTAGACGAGTTCATGGAATCTTGTGTTTTCACCTCAACCTCATCATCTATATCAATCCGCACATCATTGTTCACACTTTATTCAACCACATCATCAACATTCATAGGCACATTATCATCATGAAACACAACATCATCCTCAACAACTCCCTTTTCTCTTGAGGCTTGCACATCACCGCCTCTTCAAATCTTAGTTGTAACCGCCATCACATGGTTGTTATTTCCACCCTTCGGGTTCACTACCGTGTCACTTGGTATAGCACCCTTGGGGTGAGTGTTCAAAGATTGAGAAATTTGCCCTAGTTGCACTTCCAAATTCCGGATAGAAATGTTATGAGAAGACAATTGTGCATCGGCATCTTGGTTCTTTTTCATCATTTGCTCGAACATGTTCTCAATTCTCCCCATATCACTCCCAGAAGAACTCGGACCTTGAGAAGGAAAGGGAGGTGGATTGTTCGGTTGTTGGTACATGGGGGGGCCTTTTAAAGCCTTGCCCCCGGTTGCCTTGATTTCCGCTATTGTTCCACCCTCCTTGATTGTTGTTGTTGCCCCAATTATTATTGTTCCCATTCCAATTTCCTTAATTGTTACCTTGGTTACCCCAATTGTTGTTTAGATTGTTGTTCCAATTTCCACCACCTTGTTGTTGGTTGTTATTATTCTAATTTCCGCCGCCTTGTTGATTGCCCCAATTTCCTTGGGGACGCCATTGTTGATTCCCTTTATTTCCTCTATTCCCTTGGTAGTTATTGACATATTGGACCTCTTCTCTTTGGTCATCATAGCACTCATTCGAATAATCACCACCATCATTGTTGTTGTCAAATTTCTCACAATTACCTTGAGGTTGTTGTTGCTCTCTTTGCCTTATCTTCAATATCGAGACACCTTCCATTGCATTGACTTGGCGCGGGTCTTGTACTTGTTGCAATTGCGCCTTCACCAATTGATTCATAGTTTTTGTAAGCTCGGCAATAGCTTGGCCATGATCGTGCAACTCTTTATGCAAATGGATGACCGTGGGGTCACCTTGGGGCACATTTGCTCGGCTTTGCCATGTCGAAGAGGTGTCGGACATTTCATCAAGTACATCACATGCCTCTTGGTAAGAAAGTTTCATAAAGTTCCCTCCGGCCAATTGGTTCACAATGCATTGATTCATGGTGTTGATGCCCCGATAAAAAGTTTGTTGTATCATCGCCTCGGTCATGTCATTATTAGGGCACTCTTTCACCATTGTTCTATATATTTCCCATATCTCGTGCACAGGTTCCGTTGGCTCTTGCTTGAAAGCTGGAATCTCATCCCGAAGAGCAGCCATATGACTTGGAGAAAAGAACTTGGAAATACATTTTTCCACCAATTCATCCCATGTAGTGATAGAATGATTGGGGAGCCTTTCTAACCAATCCAACGCTTTACCCCGAAAAGCCTCAATTTCAATGCATCCTCTGACACGTTTGTCTGCTTGCTACCCCAGCATGTATCCACGAACCCCTTCAAGTGCTTGTAGGCATTTTGATCGGAGGTGCCCATGAAATACCCTCTTTGCTCGAGCAAGGTCAACATAACATTTGTGATTTGAAAGTTCCCCGCCCGGATTCGGGGAGGAACAATAGCACTGGCGTATCCTTGATTGGGTAGAACTATGGGAGCCACTCTCGGCGGTGGCGGAGGAGGGTCTAGAACGTTGTTGTTCTCATTGGCATTTGTATTTGCATTAGCATTTCGGCCTCTCCGTGGAACTTGAGGTAAGGCCTCGTCTTGGTCTAGATCGTCTACCTCCTCCCCCGCTATCACATTGCCGAGAGGGTCATTTGCATTAAGAGCCATTTGTACCTGATTGATTGACACAAAAAAAATTAGTAAACAAGAAGGAAAGAGAAGCAAAACACAAAACTAGATAAACAGATAGTCAACACCGTAAGCTCTCCGGCAACGGCGCCAAAAAATGATCTCTGCCGACTCAACGCTACACAAAGGTAGGAAGAGCGGATCGCAATAGCTTTTACCTGAATAGTGGTTCGGGATCGAATTTCCACAGGGAGCTAGTAGTGGAGTTGTATTTTCTATCTAGCCTAGAGATGCGGTTGTGCTTCTAATGTCACTTCAAACATTTTGGGTTTTTGTATTATAACTACTATTTTAAAACTAAGGTCTAATGCTAAATTATGCTAAGAGAATATTGCTAAGTTGTAATTAATGGGAAGAAAGGCACTAGGGTTGTGGCATCACCTAGGTGGCTAATTAATGGGTAGATGTTACTATGGATAGATTGACATATTTGGGGCTTATGCTATAACCGTCGCACAATTGTACCCACTCTCACACCTCTCGGTAGAGATAGTGATTTTGCCCAATTGACTCTCTCGAGACCAATTGGGTAGGCCTATTAGACCAAGCAACTAGGGTTCAAGTAGGGTGATTACTCTCTCAAGAATTAACCCGTTAATTGGGACTACCATTTCTCATGGGTCCATCCCAAATCCTTGTTGGGTCAATTTTGGGGTCATAGAATCTCGCTCTCAAGAAGAGTTAAACCCACAAAGCTAGAATTTGTTTGCAACCACCAATCCTTAATTAAAACATAAAATCAACCCAAATAACAAACACCCAATATCAATCTAACCCTAGATGGCAACATCGATCAATTACCCACACTAGGTTTGAGCCACAACCCTAGATAATGGGTTTAGCTACACATAATTAAAGAAGAAACAGAAGAAATAGATAAAGAACTAAATATATTAATTAATTACTAAGAAGAAAAAACAATAATCTATTGTTAATAAAGACCAAAAATGCCAAAAATGGCTACAAGCTCGTTCCCAGGTGCACAGTTGCGTTTCTGAATACAAAAGTTACCCTAAAAATGGTAAAATGTTCTATATATACTAGGCTAAAAAACTGGATAAAAATACCCCTGCGGGGTCAGTGCGGGCCGCACAAAAGCCACCGCGGCCGCACTGGCTCTTTGACTTAGCAATTTTCAAGTCTCTGAACTGGAGGACGCAGACTGCACAAATGAGTAGTGCGGCCGTGAAGGGGTCAGGTGCGGACCGCGCGGTGACGACCGTGGGCCGCGTGGCATAGTTTTTGCCAAAAATGCAGGTTCTCTGAATCTCCGGACGTGGACCGCACAAATGGGTAGTGCGGCCACGTAGGCGTGGCTGCAGACCGCGTGAAACCTACCACGACCACGTAGCTCTTAGCTTGACTGACCAACTCTCTGAAACTCCTAGTGTAGCCGCAGTTGCTTCTGCGCGGTCTGCACTAGGTCCTCTTTTCTTTTCTTCACTTAATCTTTGATACTTGAGCAGGTTTTACTCCTTTTTGAGCCGATCTTTGACATTTCGTCACTTTGTCGATCAAACCTGCAACAAGCACAACTTATGAGCAGTTTGGGACTATTTTGTAGCAATTTATACTTAAAGCATAGGCAAGTAAGTAGGGGCATAAAACACGTTAAAATCCTAACTTATCAGGATCCCAAGGGATCAATTGGACTTATCAAAGAGGTAGACGATCCTAAGAAGCCCGTAGTCACTCTCAATCCTATTATGGTCCAGGTACAACCGCCAATTGAGGTTGAGGTAACCGCATCGCGTCCATTTGAGGTATAAGTAACACCACCTGCAGCCACTCCTGTTCCATTTGAGGTAGAAGTGGCCACACCTTTCACAGTGACAGTATCAACCACACATCCTTTCAAGTCCAACGCTATACCCTAGGATTACGTTGCCGAAGCTAGGCGAAAGGGAAAAGCAAAGATGGAAGAATCTGGTGCCGCACAGGGAATGACCAGAACTGGAAGGATCTATACACCCAAAAATTTGGGAGGATCAAGCAAGGAGACTGCTACCATACAACCTATCATTGAAACTGGACCGGATGATCTTTGGAGGAAAGTAAATGCAAGGGAATACTCTGTCGTCGATCATTTAAACAAGACCCCCGCCCAGATATCCATCTTGTCACTATTACAAATTTCATAGGTGCATAAGAATGCACTAATGAAGTTATTAAATGAAGCTTATGTTCCCAACAATATCACTAGTGGAGAGATGGCCAACATGGTAGGGCAAGTACTGTAGATTCACAAGATCACCTTCTATGAGGATGAACTATAGCCTGAAGGGTTAAGTCGCAACAGGGCACTGCATATCATGGTATAGTCTGAAAATAAATTCATTACCAGGGTCCTAATAGATGGGGGTTCTATTGCCAGGGTCTTGGGTAGCTTGACAATTAGCCTGATTTGTTTTATAGCCATGCTAGGCATTTAAGATATTTTCAATAATTTTGTTTTAAAGACGCATTTTGTTTCGAAATAATTGCTCGAGTCATCGAGCCGTACTTGTTTTGGGATATTTTCAAATTTACTCTATGCATTGCTATTTATTATTCATTATTATCTTTCACATTTACTTTCTACAACGTTATTATTACTTTTCCCGATGAACCGATGATTGTGACATGTAAGGAGACAACGCAACATAAGGATATTGACTCAAAAGAAGAGGATGAAATACCTGAGGAAATTGTTAGAGAGGTTGAGATCTTTGAGAACAAACCTAAGTCCAACATGGACGAGACTGAAATAATCAATTTGGGAGACGCCGAAACCATCAAGGAGACTCGCATAAGCATTCACTTATCACCGTCAGAGAAGGAAGAGTACATTCATTTCCTGAAAGAATATGAGGATACATTTGCATGGTCATATGATGACATGACCGGTCTGAGCACATCCATAGTGGCTCAAAAGTTGCTTGCCAATCCAATGTGTCCGCCGGTGAAGCAGAAACTCAGAAAGTTCAAACCAGACATGAGTTTGAAAATCAAGGAGGAAGTCACTAAGCAGATCAAAGCCAAAGTCCTTAGGGTAGTTGAGTACCCAACCTGGTTAGCCAACATTGTACTGATTCCGAAGAAAGATAGGAAAGTCAAGGTGTGTGTTGACTATCGGGATTTAAGCAGAGCAAGTCCCAAGGACAATTTTCCACTGCCAAATATACATATCCTGATCGACAATTACGCCAAGCATGAACTCCAATCCTCTGTAGATTGCTTCGCGGGTTACCTCCAGATCTGAATGGAAGAAGAAGATGCCGAGAAAACATCCTTCATTACACCATGAGGAGTGTACTACTACAAAATGATGCCGTTCGGTCTAAAGAATGCTGGGGCTACCTACATGAGAGCCATGACAACTATCTTCCATCATATGATACACAAGAAAATAGAGGTGTATGTTGACGATGTCATCATCAAATCCAAGAGGGCCGCAGATCACATAGCAGACTTGAGAAATTGTTTGACAGGCTATGGAGGTACAATTTAAAATTGAGCCCTGCAAAATGTGCATTCGGGGTTCCCGCAGAAAAGTTGTTGGGATTCATTGTCAGCCGCCGAGGAATCGAGTTGGACCCATCCAAAGTCAATGTTATCCAAGAGTTACTACCACCAAAGAGCAAAAAGGACGTGATGAGTTTCCTAGGATGCCTCAACTACATCAACCGCTTCATAGCACAGTCCACAATAATATGTGAACCCATCTTCAAAATGTTGAGGAAAGATGCTGAAACTAGTTGGACTGAAGATTGTCAAAGGGCCTTTGACAAAATTAAGGAATACCTGTCCATGCCACCAGTCCTAGTCCCGCCAAAACCTGGGAGACCTTTGCTACTCTATCTTTCCATATTAGATGGGGCTTTCAGCTGTGTTTTGGGACAATGACGAGACAGGAAGAAAGGAGCAAGCCATATATCACTTGAATAAGAAGTTCACACCTTACAAAGCACGGTATTCTTTGCTAGAACGCACTTGCTGTGCTTTGATATGGGCAACTCAGAAAGTGAGGCATTACTTCTATGCCTATACCACATACCTCATATCCAGAATGGACCCTGTGAAGTACATATTTCAGAAGCCCATGGGAAGTTAGCTAAATGGAAAATACTATTAAGTGAGTTCAATATCATCTATATAACTCAGAAGGCAGTCAAAGGACAAGCAATGGCAGACCATCTTGCTGAAAATCCCGTGGGAGGAGAATACGAACCTCCAAAAACATATTTTCCTGATGAAGAAGTGTCATTCGTAGGAGAGGACATTGCTAAAGCCTATGACAGTTGGAGAATGTTTTTCGACGGAGCTGCCAATTTCAAATGAGTAGGTATTGGAGCGGTTTTAGTATCCGAAATAGGTCAACACTACCCGATATTTGCAAAGCTCAGGTTTCCGTGCACTAACAGTATGACAAAATATGAGGCTTGCATCATGGGGCTCAATTTGGCCATCAATATGAATATACAAGATTGCTGGTAATTGTCGATTCAGATCTTCTAGTACATCAGGTTCAAGGAGAATGGGCTACAAAAAATACCAAGATACTACCATACTTGTATCATGTGCAAGAATTAATGAAGAGGTTCACAAAGATAGAATTTAAACATGTTCCAAGAGTCCAGAATGAGTTCATAGACCCATTGACCACCTTGTCATCAATGATACAACATCCAGATAAGAATTTTATCGACCCCATCCCAATGAGGATCCATAGACAATCAGCTTACTGTGCTCATGTTGAAGAAGAAACGGATGAAAAACCTTGGTTCCACGATATCAAGGAAAATCTGGCAAAAGGAGAATACCCGGAACATGCAAACCATACTCAGAAACGCACACTGCGGAGGTTGTCCAATCACTTCTTCCAAAGTGGAGGGACCCTGTATAGAAGAACTCCTGATTTGGGATTGTTAATGTATGTTAATGCGAAAAGGGGCTTCCAATTTGCTTGAGGAGATACGTGCCAGAACTTGCGGACCATATATAAATGGTTTTGGATGACCATGGAAACGGATTGCATCCGGTATGTCCAGAAATACCATCAATGCCAGGTATATGCAGACATGATAAGGTTACCACCAAATGAGCTCAACGCAACAAGTACACCTTGGCCTTTTGCTACCTAGGGAATGGACGTCATTAGTCCGATCAAACCCACCGCTTCTAGTGGACACCGTTTCATTTTACTGGTTATCGACTATTTCACAAAATGGGTAGAGGCTGCATCTTACAAAACTGTAACCAAGAAAGTCGTCGCAGATTTTGTCAAGGATTGTATTGTTTGTCGATTCGGGGTTCCCGAGTCCATTATCACTGATAATGCCGCTAGTCCAACAATGACCTGATGAAAGCTATGTGTGAAACCTTCAAAAACAAGCACAAAAACTCTACAACATACAAGCCTCAAATGAATGGAGCTGTGGAAGCTGCCTACAAGAACATCAAGAAGATACTAAGGAAGATGGTAGAAAATCACCAATAATGGCACGAGAAGTTACCCTTTGCCCTATTGGGGTACCACACTATGGTCCGCACATCAACTGGGCAACTCCTTATTTACTGGTTTATGGTACCTAAGTTGTCATTCCAGCTGAGATAGAAATTCCTTCTTTAAGGATCATACAACAAGCCGAACTCAGTGATACAGAATGGATAAGGAGCCGCTATGAGCAACTGGTCCTCATAGACGAAAAAAGAATGAATGCAGTATGTCAAGGTCAGCTTTATTAGAATAGAATGTCCAGAGCTTTCAACAAAAGGGTCAGACCAAGACAATTCGCATCAAGGCAACTGGTGCTGAAGCGGATCTTCCCCCATCAGGATGAAGCCAAAGGGAAATTTTCACCTAACAGGCAAAGTCCCTACATGGTTCATAGGGTGCTAAACCTATCAGTTCAGATGCACTCAAGAGATACTATGTTTAGATTGTTTACACTCATTCATTTGATGCAACTGAACTACGCTTGACCTGATTCCCATTTAAGAGGGGATAAGTAGGTAGCCCTGTGGGTTCGATCATATCTTAATAAAATTTTCATTTCCCCCAGGACCAGAAATTGGGGCAGAATTTTGAGGAGGACCCTCAAAATTCCGGCGCAGGTCCAGCCGACGCCATCATATGCCAGAAACTTAGAAATCGGTAAAGTAACTGGGGCAGAATTTTGAGAAGGATTCTCAAAATTTCGGAGAAGATCCAACAAACTTCACTACATGCAGAACAACCAAAAGGTCAAACTGGGATAGAATTTTGAGGAGGACCCTCAAAATTCTAATGCAAAGAAGCCGCAATGTCTCTAAAAGTGTTACAGTCATTAGTTCATCTAATTTACTTGATATTACACATCACTATGTTTTATAAAATGATTCTATTTCATCAATAAGTGCATATTTTTGAAAACTTTATTTGTATGATAGCCAGGTGTTACCCAGGATAACTCGAACATGGCCTCTAGAGAAAAAGCAAAGCAAAGCAAGCAGACAAAGGTACGACCAAACTTTCCCCTCTACAAAGCTCACAATTTTTCTTTGGATGCAGGAACAATGAACATAACAGGAATATTCATATATTAAAATCACTATCAATTAGGCCACCAGACGCAAATGTCTCTCCAGCTAAGAAATATTCTACTCCTATTTGCTACTTGTTCACTGAATAAGGCTAAGCATTGCCTTCTCTTTGCATGAGACTAAGCCTTGTCTCAAATCTTGCATGAGGCTAAGGCCTGCCTCTACATTTGCATAAGGCTAAGCATTGCCTTCTCTTTGAATGAGACTAAGCCCGGTCTCAAATCGTGTATGAGGCTAAGCCCTGCCTCCCTATTTGCATAAGGCTAAGAATTGCCTTCTCTTGCATGAGACTAAGCTCTGTATCAATACTTGCATGAGGCTAAGCCCTGCCTCCATATTTGCATAAGGCTAAGCACTACCTTCTCCGTGTCTCAAATCTTGAATGAGGCTAAGCCCTGCCTCCATATCTGCATAAGGCTAAGCATTGCCTTCTCTTTGCATGAGACTAAGCCTTGTCTCAAATCGTACATGAGGCTAAGCCATGCCTCCCTACTTGCATAAGGCTAAGCACTGCCTTCTTCCTACATGAGACTAAGCCCTGTCTCAAATCTTGCATGAGGCTAAGCCTTGCCTCCCTACTTGCATAAGGCTAAGCACTACCTTCTCCCTGCATGAGACTAAGCCCTGTCTCAAATCTTGCATGAGGCTAAGCCCTGCCTCCTTATTTGCATAAGTCTAAAGTATTTCCTTCTCTTTGCATGAGGCTAAGCCCTGCCTCCTACTTGCATAAGGCTAAGCGCTGCCTTCTCCCTGCATGAGACTAAGCCCTGTCTCAAATCTTGCATGAGGCTAAGCCCTGCCTCCCTATTTGCATAAGGCTAAAGCATTGCCTTCTCTTTGCATGAGACTAAACTCCGTCTCAAATCTTGCATGAGGCTAAGCCCTACCTCTATATTTGTATATGGCTAAGCACCGCCTTCTCTTTGCATGAGACTAATCCTTGTCTCCAGTCTTGCATGAGGCTAAGCCTCCATATTTTCATAAGGCTAAGTGTGAGCACGTGATTTTTGCCCTAAGCAATTTTATTCCAAAAGATCCAAATAAATAATTTCTTATTATTTTAC
>MU746531.1:7569-22129 GCA_026770625.1 Nicotiana glauca
ATACAGTTGAAGAATAATATGGAAATGCCCGCAACAAGGCTCCGGCTATACCTTATACACATCAAAATAAGATCCCAAAACAGAAAGTGGCGTGAGCCACATAGGGTCCCGAATGGAAAGGGGCTCGCCGAATCAGCTGACGGGAAGTGATGAGGAGCTACAGTCGGTGGACTGGAGTACCTGCTATGGAACCACCTACAATCATAACACGAATGTAGCGCCCCCGGCAAAAAGGACCTCAGTACATTTAAATTGTACTGGTATGTATGAACAAACTTTGTCCCAAGTAAACTCAAGCCATAGACAAGTAAGTCACGGTAATAGAAACAACCAACAAATACGTAAAGGAATAACAAGACAAGCCAAACAAATTTTCAACACTTAACTTTGTTTCAAGTATTCCTCCACCCATATACAAGTAGAAAACAATAATAGAAGCAACAACCAAACACACATGGAAAGCACAATCAACCAAACAAAGGGACAATCAGTGCCCCACAGGTTACAAACTCTCCTGCTGTCTCCTTTCACGATGCCTCATCAATGATTTCACAATTGGTACACATATCGATTTCAATGGCGATTTCGATCGCTTTCCACGCTTATTACCTCGGCTACCCTTATCACCACAACCCGCAACTTATTACTTCTGTTGCGGCTCGCAACCCGATCCCACCGTACATTTTTAATTCACAAACAATTACAACAACAATAATGGACAATTCACAAAGATCACAACAACAACAATAAGCAATTTATGAAGATCACAACAACCTTTCACCTAGGAGTCACAACAATGATTCACAAGTGTTCTCATAACCATTAATACTACTTCCGTTAAATTCCACAATTCACAAGTATTTCGCGTTACCACAATACTTTTCAAGTCACAGCCACAACACTGTTACAAGTGTTTTCATATCCAACAGTACCAATCCCATTATGTTCAACAGTTCAAAAGCAATTCAAAGTCATTTCATTAATTTCCAACAAGAAGCCAAATATGTCATTACCACCATTGTTCCCAATTTCATCATTTACGATTTCCCTTTTTATCCTTCGTTTCTCAATTAATACCACATAACACATAATCAAAACCAATCAAACACCCAACAACCCAATCACAAGAATTTCACAACAATCCACATAGCTATCACATACCAAACAATTTGTACACCGAACAAGGCGATTTCACAAAGATCAAAGTTAGCCATACATACCTCCTTTACGCTTTCCTTAAGTTACTACAATATTTCAAAAATTCTAGCAATCCCAATCTACTTGAAACATTGCAAAATTAAACACAAATTAGGAAGGCATTCATGGTTTCAGCTCCTTGCAGCATTTGATCAAACACTAGTTGGGCGTCTTGATTTTTAATACTCTTTTACAAGATTTTCCTTCATTCCAAAACCCAATCTTTACCTATTTATGTTCATCAATCTTCCCACAACCCTATTTGCACATGCATGCATACATAGTACTACTATACCAAGAATCATACCTCAATGACCCATCTCACAACCTCTACAATACCAACATAACCTAGGTTAGGCACCTATGGCTCCCAATCACCCTCCCATGAGTTCTAATGTATGTATCTTACATGAATAATCACCATAGAGTAGTTAGAGATGATAAACATACCTCTTGTAGTAAGAATTTTAAGAATCCACACTTGAGGTGTTCTTGAAGAATTGAAGAATTTGAAGGAAAATCTAAGGATTTTGAAGATTAATCCTTGTTAGTATAAGTGTTTAAGAGGTAGAAATTACTTAAAGTACTCTAAAAACCTTACCTTAGATCATAGGGATGAAGCTTGGGACGAAACCCCCTTGAGAGAGCAAGTTATAACCCCAAAAATGAGTTGGGAACACTCTAGACTGGTCTTGGGGTATTAAAACCTTCCAGGCGCGTGAAGTTTTGCCCAGATGGGCGAAGTTTTGCAAACTTCGCGCGTTTTTCTGAGCATTCTGGCTCAGACGCGCGAACAACGCGCGAAGTTTCACGCGAGTGACACCTTCCCAGTAAAATGGTCATAACTTTATGTATATACCTCCAAATGACGAACGGTTTATTGTGTTGGAAACTAGACTCAAAGGGCTTTAATTTAATAGGTTTATCCTCACACAATACCTAATATAACTGGAGATATGATCGTTCAAAGTAAGGTCTTGTGCACACTCATTTACAGATTTCGTCTAATATGCAATTTTCCAACTTGGCTTAGACTTAGGCTTCTCCTTAGACCCCAAATCACTTATAATAAGACTTATACACTTATTAACATATCCAATTGATATCCATAATATCATAAATCCTTATTTTCACACGAGATAAAATAATTTAGCCTACTTTGGCATGATAAAATCTTAAATTACTCGGAAAACATTTTTGGGGCCTTACATCAATGAGGATGATTGGAAAACTGTATGGTTCTGAAGATTCATTGAAATTGACGGAATGCAAATGTGGGTGCAAAAATGGTCTCCAGATTTCAAACAGAGGAGGACCTTCCGGTGGCTCCTTCTTGGGTTCTACTTCCCGGCTTGCCCTTCCGTATGCATGATTGGCACTACATAAAAAACTTCTAAGTGTAGTCGATACTCCTCTAACTTTGGATGTTACAACTATGGGTAGAACAAGGCCAAGCATGGCTAAAATCCGAGTAGAAATGGATTGGCTGAAACCACTACCTCAAAGTGTTTTTGTTGGACAAGAGTATGGGGACTCACCTATCAAAGGTTACATTCAAAAGTTGGAATATGAAGGGGTCCCAAAATATTGCAAATATTGCAAAAAAATTGGTCATTATATGGTTAATTGTAGGGATTTGAAAAAAAGAAAGCTGAAAACAAGGAAGAAGGAGAAGTTCAGATTTAGGATAAAGACCCTCAGCCATTCTCAGGGCAAGAGGGAAACATTCCAGCAAATAACAGTAATGAAGAAGTCCAAAACCTTCAGAATTCAAAGCCCACTCAAAATCAACAAATTGAATAGGGAAAACTCAAAATAAAAAAAGATAGCAGGAAGAGGACCAAGAAAAAAAAGACCAAGAAAATGCCAAAGAGAAAAAGTTATGTGTTATTCAAACCAGCCAGCAGCAAAAGAAGAGACAAGTCTGAATCTACAGCAAAACAAAATGATTTTTTAAAGCAATCCATAGGAATAAAGTATCCTAAGCCCTGCTACAAAAGACAAAATCTCGCAACAAGATTAGAGAGGGGAATAACAACAATGAAACCTTTCCTAAAGCCAATGAGCTTGATACAGAAAAAGATCAACAAATGCAAAATGGCCTTAGACAAGTCAGTCAAGAGAATAGAATTGAGGGGATATAAAAGATGGATCAATGATGTGAGTCTAGCTCTTCTACTGTCCCTAAGGAGATAAGGAATCAGCCAGGGCTTTAATTGGTCATTGACTTATATGAGAACAAGGAAGACTGCAACAACACTAATCAGGAGAATGATAGCTCGGGCAGTTCTCAAGAAGCTAAGCAAGTTAGCAATAAGCAAGATTTGAGAAAGGAAGATCAAGATTCTCACACTCTTAGTGATGATCAACAACAAAATACAAGGAGAGGGAGAAGTGAAACCAGGAAAAGTGGCAAAAGACACAGGAACAAGACTCAACCTTCAATGAGAAGGAATAAAAAAGAAGACAACACTCCTAATAGTTTTAAATGATTAGTGATCTATTTTAGAACATTAGGGGAGTTAGATCCAAAAAAAGTCATTCACAAGCTAAAGAAACTGATCAACATCAATAACTCTCAATATATGTCTATCTTTGAACCTTTTGTTTCAAAGGAAAAATTAGATGGCTACAGGAAATTGTTAGGATTTCAACACTGTTGCTTCAACAACAATGGTCAAATTTTGTGTTTTTGGAATGCATTCAACTCCTCCAAGGTTACTTCCTCTAGTGATCAACACATTACTATTAAAATCAATAATGCTTTTGGTATGCAGGATATTTGCATTACTGCCGTCTATGCTAAATGCAAATCCAAAGAAAGGAGGGACCTCTGGCAGTCTCTTGAACAGGACAATATGGTGATTGATGTTACTTGGTGCATATGGGGGATTCAATATTATTATGGATCCTAATGAAAAACTTAGGGAGAAGCCTCACAGAATGTATAGAAGCTTGGAGTTTCAAACTTGTATTAACAATTGCGGTCTCATTGATGTTGGGTACAATAGTTTTAGTTACACTTGGTGTAATAACAGAAGACCTGCAAAGAGGATTTGGAAAAGATTAGACAGAATCTTTGCTAATGACCTTTGGGATCATTTGTTTCAAAGATGTTCTGTTAGGCATCTTGCAAGAACTGGTTCAGATCACAAACCACTTCTTATGAAGAAATTGGTTGCTAATCAACAACATATTAATTACTTCAGGTTTCTGAATTGCTGGGAAAACATTGAAGGTTTTCATGACATTGTCAAAGAGGTCTAAAATACTGAAGTGATTGGGAATCCTATGTGGATTCTTCAAAACAAGCTCAAGGCTCTTAGTAAAAGGCTCTCCCAATGGTCTAGGAATGAAGTTGGGGATATCAATGAAGCTGTTATAAATTGGGAGGACAAATTGCAAGAGCTAGAGGACATAGATATAGAAGATAATTAGGAAAAAAGAAGAGAAGATGTCAACAAGGCTCATGCTCAATATGTTAGGTGGCTCAGTCTTCAAGAATTCATGCTCAGACAAAAATCTTAGTTATAATGGTTCAAAGAAAGGGAAAAGAATACCAGATATTTTCACTCTATCCTCAGAGAGAAAAGAAGAAGGCAACAGATAAATCGCATCAAAAATAGAAAAGGGAAATGGATCGGGGGAGATGAGAAGATAGACAAGAAAGCTGTTAGGCATTTCCAAACAGTATTCAACCTTACTCCTCATACGATCAACAATTCTATTCTGGATTGTATTCCTCATTGCATCTCAAGTGAGGACAACAACATGCTAAGCAAAATTCCAGAGGATAATGAAATCAAGGATGTAGTTTTTAGCCTTAGCCCTCACAGCAGTGTAGGAATAGATGGCTTCAATGTCACCTTCTTCCAGAATTGCTGGGACATAATAAAAAGGGAAGTCATTGCTTTTGTGAACGAGTTCTTCAAAGGAAAAGGTTTGACCAAATTCTACTATCACACTTGTCTAGTTTTAATCCCTAAAATTGGCAATCCTGCTACTTTTGCTGACTTTAGACATATTAGTCTTTCTAATTTTACTAATAAGATTATTTTAAAAATTATTTCTATTAGAGTATGCAACAAGAAGTAAACACCTTGTTGCATAAATTAGTCTCCTTGAATCAAAGTGGCTTTGTTAAAAATAGGCTAATTTCTGAGAATGTTCTGTTAGGCCAAGGAATTGTTCACAATATTATTCATGAAAATAATGGTGGTAATGTTGTTATTAAACTTGATATGGCTAAGGCTTAAGATAGAATGGCTTGGGATTTCATCTATGCTGTCCTTAGGAAATTTGGCTTTTCAGAAAATTGGATTGATTTGGTTCATAATCTTATCTCTAATGTGAGGTACTCTTTTATAATAAATTGTATGAGACATGGATTCTTTTCTTCTTCTCAAGGGCTTAAGCAAGGGGACCCTCTCTCCCCAACTCTCTTTATAATTGTTGCTGAGGTCTTATCAAGATCTCTTAACTCTCTCTGCAGAAATCCTTATTTTATTCCTTTCTCTATGTCTCCTAATGTTCCTAGGATCAACCACCTTGTTTATGCAGATGATATTGTTATATTCTGTAGTGGTGGATTTACTTCTAATAAATTGGTCATAAAGGTTATTAGAAGTTATGAAAGAATCTCAGGTCAATTGGTTAATATGGGTAAAAGCTATTTCTTGACTGCTCCTAATACTGCTGCTACTAGAATTAACAGAATTAGAAAGTGTTCTAGCTTTATGGACAAGACTTTTCCTTTTACTTACCTAGGTTGTCCTCTTTATGTGGGAAGAAAAAAAAATAGATCTTTTTTATAATATGATTTGTAAGATTGTTAAAAGGCTAAATGGATGGAAAGGCAAGTTGCTTTCTCATGGTGGTAAGCCTACTTTGATAAAGAGTATCCTCCAATCTATCCCTGACTATATTATTTATACTATGACTCCCCCTAAAGGAGTGTTTAGATTAATTGAGAAACATTTTGCTATTTTTTTCTGGGGTACCTCAGAGGAGCACAAGAGGTATCATTGGAGTTCTTGGAACCAACTTGCTCTCCCTATTGATGAAGGAGGCATAGGTCTTAGGAAATTAGAAGATATTAGTAACATGTTAGCTATGAAAAGGTGGTGGAGGATAAGATTCACATCATCTCTTTGGGATAGATTCATTAGTAACAAATATTGTGTGAGATCCTATTTGGTCTCAAAAATATTGGCTCCAGGAGATTCTCATGCTTGGAATCATCTTCTCAAAATAAGGAATATTGTAGAGAATCATATTTTTTGGCAAGTAAATTTAGGTGCAAGTAGTTTTTGGTGGGATAATTGGTCTCTTAAGGGACCTTTGGCTATGCTGGTACCTGATGTTCCAAAGAATGCCAAAATCGTGGTTGGAGAGTTCATATCAGAAGGTCAATGGAACATCAACAAACTTAAGGGGCTCTTACCAGATCGTGTGGTACAACATATCCAAACGATTTCCATAGGCAATCAAACCAAAGGAGGATCAAGTTTTTTGGGAAATATCAAACAATGGCAAGTTCACAAATAGAAGTGCATGGAGTTTGGTAAGGAAAGCTAGTCCAAAAGTACAATTTATCAACAAGGTATGGAACTCTACTATCCCTTTTAAAATGTCTTTCCTGGCTTGGAGGCTCTGATATGGTAAACTTTATTTTGATGGTGTCATTCTTAATTTTGGAAAACAAATAGTTTCCAGATGTAACTGTTGCAAAAATCCAACTACAAATAACATGAAACATGTATTTGTAAAGGTTCAAGCTGCTAGTTATACTTGGAAACTTTTTGGAAAAGCTCTTGGCATATAGTATCACCCCTACCCAATTAGATATATGCTTAATAAATGGTGGTCTTATAAGGATGTTAATGATGTCCACAGACTTATTTTAAACATTACACCCATCATTATTTGCTGGTTTCTTTGGAAAGAATTTTGTGCGTGTAGGTACGGTATCAAAAAAACTTCAATAGTTATAAATTACAACAAAAAATAGCTTGGAGTATTGAGTCTACGGTTAGAAAAGCTTTTCCCAATTGTAATCTAAAACTTCTATGGAACAACTTTTGTGACCTCCTAACAAGGCTTCAACTTGTGCACAAAAGCATGGTTGTTCTATGGAAAAAGTCGGATAGGGAATGGATCAAGATAAACACTGATGGGAGCATTTTACAAGGGGAAGAAAATGAAGGGCTAAGAGGAGTCATCAGAGATGACCATGGGGATACTATTATGGATTTCGCACTTCCATGCAATGCTGAAAACCACAACATCGCAGAGGCTCAAGCAGCTTGGATTGGTATTAATTGGTGCATTCAAAATGGTTTCATTCAAGCCATTCTTGAATTGGACTCTCTTTATATTATAGAGATCCTTCATAAAAGAAGCGCAACCAACTACAAGATTAGTCAGAAAGTCAGCAAGATCAGAGAGGCTATCAACACCTTCAATATTCAGATTAGCCATTGCTATAGAGATGCCAATCAATTAGCGGACTGCTTGGCTAAAATGGCAGTCAACACTCAACAGTCAGATTACTTCAATTCTAACCAACAGCTGCCTAGTCAGGCAAAGGGCCCTTTTTTGCTGGACAAGGATTAGGTTCCTTCCATATGGAACAAATATGACAAGGACAACTTTTTTGTTAGCTAATTTGTAATTTCTGTGAGGGGGCAAACTATTTATAATTGCCTATGCCTCAATTTTTTGAAGGGTCTTCTCCACCCTTGTGTTGTGTGACGACTCGATTCGTCGTCACGTGAGTTACCATCCCGTTTCCCCCATTATATTCTTGTTCATGTTTCAATATATGTATTTGGTGAATTTGAGTCAATTCGGATCGAGTTTGATAGGAAATGGGATAAATAGTCTCTTTGATAAAGGAGTAGTTTGAAAAAGTCAACCGGACGTTGACTTGTGAGTTAGAGGGATCGGAAGCGAATTCCGATGGTTCGGTTAGCTTCGGGGGTTGATTTTTGACTTAGGAGAGCGATCGGAATTGAATTTAGAGGTCCGGTGTAGAAATAGGCTTGAATTGGCGAAATTGGAATTTTAGCGAATTTCGGTTGATAGGTGAGATTTTGATCCGGGAGTCAGAATGGAATTTCAGGAGTTGCAGTAGCTTCGTTAGGTAATTTTTGATATGTCTGCAAATTTTCAGGTCATTCAAACGTCGTTTGGTTGGGTTTTTGATCGAATGTGCAATTCGAAAGTTTTAACAAAATTTAGACTTTGATTTGTTGATAAATGAGGATTTTGATGTTAACGATAGCGGTTTTATGATTCGAACAAGTTTTAATAAGGTATTAGGTCATGTCCGTGATTTTGGTTGAGGGCCCGAGGGCCTCGGGGTAATTTCGGATGCCCAACGGGGATTTTTGAGTTGAATGTTGCAGCAGAAATTGCAGAACAGCGATTCCTCTCTGCGATCGCGTGGGCTTGTCTGCGATCGCGTAGGTCTGGCTGGTCGTTCAGTGCGATCGCGTGAATGGTAGTGCGATCGCATAGAGTGGGAGTTTGGTTCACTACGATCGCGTAGTGAAGCGATCGCTTAAGGTAAAATTGAGGGACTGGATTTTTGTTCTGCGCGATCGCGTGACTTGGGATGGGATCGCGTAAGTTAATAACTGGGCGACAGAAGGGTTTTTAATATCATTTCAGTCGCGAACCCCTTCATATTTTCCTCCATATTTGCACACCTTGAGAGCTAATTGATAGAATTTGAAGAGGATTTCATCGGGAAGTGATTGGAGGTAAGTCTCGGGGTCTTAATACATCATTTTATCAAAGAATCTTCCATTAATTCTCTGAATTTGGGTATAAATTGAGGAAGTTAGGGCTTAGATTTTTGCTATGTAAAGGTTGGGGTTTGGTAGCCCATTTGAACTCCGATTTTGATAAAATTTATATGTACGGACTCGTGGCGAGACGAGGATTCCGAAAATGTGAATTTCGTAATTTTGCGAGAAGCGGGCCCAGGGCTCGGGTTTTGGCAACTTCGTGTCTTTGGGTGTTTTTCGAGTTATTTCGATTGGGTTATGTTCCATTAGCCTATTTTGATGTATTCCTATTGGTTTTGATCAGATTTGGCACCCGTGGAGGTCGATTCACGAGGGAAAGGCATTTCGGGCTAGTCTTTCAGCCGGTTCAATGTGAGTAATGATTTTAAATGATGCACTGAGGGTTTGAAACCCCGGACTTGCACATCATAATGCTATATGTGGTGACTTGCACGCCAGGTATGAGCGTGGGGCAGAGCACCATTGGGGATTGTGACTTGGTCCGTCCCGGTTTTTTTCGCATATTTGATAAAGAATTATTGATTTTTATCATGACTTGGGCTTATTTCCAAACTTGGGCCTTGTGCCAATTATCTGAAATCTTTTGTGAATTTACATCACTATTTTTCCTCACAAATTGAAATATTAGTGAATTCAGTCCAATTGAATTATATTATTTTGTGAACTCAGCTACGTTTATACTCAACTCGAGATTTTAAATGATATTTAAAATGTCAATGAGCTGAGCATTTGTGTTTTACTGAAGCCCAAGAGGCTTATGACTATTTTCTGGACTGATTGAGGCCGAGGGCCATCTGTGAGGATATGTTGAGTGATGTGAGGAGGCTTTCAGGCCTCGAGTGTTATGTGAGGAGGCTTTCAGGCCTCGTGTGTGATGTGTGAAGGCTTTCAGGCCTATTGATATTGCGCTTGGGCTGTAGGAGCCCCTCCGGAGTCTGTACACACCCCCAGTGAGCGCAGGGTACCCAGGTGAGTTGGGAGTGGGCCCGAGAGGCCGTTGCTTGTGTGTGGTGAGTTGGGAGTGAGCCCGAGGGGCTGATGATGTGTGCTGGTGAGTTGGGAGCGAGCCCGAGGGGCACGCTTTTGATTTATCCTTATTGTGGAAATTATTTGTCTTTACTGTTTTAAAGAAGAATTACTGATACTCACTATTTTACTGTATAAGTGATTTTACTGCTTGGGATAGTGCTATGTTGTGCCGTTATGAGATTTCATGTTTTCAGTCGTTATTTATTTTTATTACTCACTGAGTTGGAGTACTCACTCTACTCCCGGCACCTTGTGTGCAGATACAGGGATCCAGGAGGGCAGTTGATATATTTTGCTGCTGTTTCACCTTACTGCGAAGTTATCGAGGTAGCTACCGGCATCCGCAGGACCCGATCTCTGCTTCCCGTTATCTCTTTTACTTTGGCTTTAGACTTGGTTGTATTGGATATTATTCAGATGTTTAGAGGCTCAGACTTGTGACACCAGATCTTGTTGGGCTGTTATTTCAGTTGTTTTGATTTCCGCACTCTTATCATTACTATGAAGTCGGGATATTTTACCTAAATCAGAAAATTTGAGTCAATAATTGGATTGGTTAACAGGTAATGGTCGGGCTTGCCTAGCAATGTGTTCGGCGCCATCACGACCGGGGTTTGGGTCGCGACAAGTTGGTATCAGAGCCTAGGTTACCAGGTCTCGCGAGTCATGAGCCGGTTTAGTAGAGTCTCGCGGATCGGTATGGAGACGTCTGTATTAATCCTCGAGAGGCTGCAGAACTTTTAGGAATCACATCATATTGTTGAAATTCATGTCGTGCGATTTTATTGATCCGAAACTAAACTTTTCTATTCTATTCTCTCGTAGATGGCGAGAACTCGTGCTACCGGGCATGGCGGACGACCACCATGTCCACCTGCTAGAGGCCGTGGGCGTGGCCGTGGTCGTGGTAGGGGTAGAGCAGCTGGGGCAGTACCAGTTGACCCACCAGTTGCCCCCATTCAGGATCAGCCTCCAGTTGCAGAGGTTCCAGCAGCACCTGCCCAGGCACCAGTTGTGCCTATCGTGATTCCGGGTCTTCAGGAGGCCCTAGGTCAGATTCTATCAGTTTGCACTTGCCTGGCTCAGGCAGTCTCGGCCACTACTGCCGCAGCTACATCCCAGACCGGGGGTGGTCATCAGACCCCCGCAGCTCGTACTCCAGAGCAGGTAGTGTAGGGTCTACAGACACCAGAGGCGCCACCAGTTTAGCAGGTTGCCCCAGTCCAGCCAGTGGCCCCAGTACAGCCAGTTGCACCGGTTCAGGATGTTGTGGTTCCAGTTATGCCAGACGATGAGCAGCGTCATCTTGAGAGGTTCAGCAGGCTTTCACCTCCTACCTTCAGTGGTATTCCAGGCAAGGACGCCCAGGGTTTTCTCGACAAGTGTCGACGTATGCTGCGCACAGCAGGGATTCTCGAATCAAGTGGGGTATCATTTACTACTTTTCAGTTCCACGGAGCGTCCTTCACATGGTGGGAGGCATATGAGCGTCGTAGGCCGGCAGGTGCGGCACCATTGACATGGCAGAAGTTCTCCACTATCTTTCTGGAGAAGTGGATACCACGGTTGCAGAGAGAGGAGTTACGTAGGCAGTTCGAGTGGCTCCGTCAGGGGGATATGTCTGTAATGGAGTATGAGGTGATATTCTCGGAGTTAGCTCGATATGCCCCATGGATGGTTCCTACTGATCAGGAGAGGATCAGGCGATTTGTGGACGGACTTACTTATCCTATCCGTATTTTGATGACTCGAGAGAGGGTCTTGAGTCATACCTTCGAGGATGCAGTAGATATTTCTCGTGATATTGAGACGGCTCGCCGTCCGGAGAGAGAGGAGAGGGAGGCCAAGAGGCCTCGAGGATCAGGTAGCTTCCGTGGTGCTCCGTCTAGGGGCCAAGTTCAGCAGGGCAGAGGTCGACCTTCCAGGCCTCATCAGTCAGCTCGCTCAGAGTATCGTGGGTCATCTTCTGGTCGGGGTTATCAGGGCTATCAGCAGAGTCAGCCATCTTTCAGTGCACTTCCAGCGCAGAGTTCGTCTCATGCCCCATCAGTTCAGGGTTCATCCCGGCCGAGTGCATCAGCTAGCCACTCTGGCACGCGAGGTTCCCATCAGTCCCCGTTACCAGCACCCGAGAGTTGTTATGAGTGTGGAGAGTTATGACATATGTGGAAGCAGTGTCCTCGTCATGCTGCCAGTTCATCACAGCAGAGGGGTCAGCCCTCATCTTCTGGTCCGTCTTCTTCAGAACCAGCCCCGTCGGCTAGGGGTGAGGGTCAGGCATCTAGGGGTAGCCCTCGAGGGGGAGGCCGATCAGGTGGTCGTGCTCGTTTCTATGCTATTCAGGGCTGTTTAGATGCTGTTGCTTTGGATGCTATTATTACAGGTATTATTTCAGTCTGTCACCGAGATGCCTCAGTCTTGTTTGATCCGGGTTCCACTTATTCCTATGTATCCTCATATTTTGCTCACTATTTGGGTACGACCCGAGGGCGTCTTGCGTTGCCTGTGCATGTATCTACCCCGGTGGGTGATACTATTATTGTGGACCATGTGTATCGGTCCTGTCTTGTTACTATTAGGGGTCTGGAGACCCGAGTTGATTTACTGCTATTGAGTATGGTTGACTTTGATGTTATTCTAGGCATGGATTGACTATCTCCATGTCATGCTATTCTGGACTGTCACGCCAAGACAGTCACATTGGCTATGCCGGGTATCCCGAGGATCNTGAGACTCCTAGTATTGATTATGTTCCGGTCGTACGGGATTTTCCAGATGTGTTTCCAGCAGACCTGCCGAGCATGCCGCCGGACAGGGATATTGATTTTGGTATTGATCTGGTGACGGGCACTCAGCCCATCTCTATTCCTCCATATCGTATGGCACCTGCTGAGTTAAAAGAATTGAAGGAGCATCTTCAGGAACTCCTAGATAAGGGGTTTATTCGTCCTAGTATGTCACCGTGGGGTGCACCGGTCTTATTTGTGAAAAAGAAATATGGCTCAATGAGGATGTGCATTGATTACAGGCAGCTGAACAAGGTAACAGTGAAGAACAAGTATCCTCTACCGCGCATTGATGATTTATTTGATCAGCTCCAGGGAGCGAGGGTGTTCTCGAAGATTGATCTTCGTTCAGGCTATCACCAGCTGAAGATTAGAGATTCTGATAACATGAAGACAGCCTTCAGGACGAGATATGGGCATTATGTGTTTCTAGTTATGTCTTTTGGGCTGACTAATGCCCCAGCAACATTCATGCATTTGATGAACAGCATGTTTCGGCCTTATTTGGATTCCTTTGTGATTGTGTTTATTGATAACATCCTGGTGTACTCTCGTAGCCAGGAGGAGCATGCTCAGCATTTGAGAGTAGTATTGCAGTGGTTGAGGGAGGAGAAGCTTTATGCAATGTTCTCCAAGTGTGAGTTCTGGCTTGAGTCTGTGGATTTTCTAGGACACGTGGTGTCCAGTGATGGTATACAGGTGGATCCGAAGAAGATAGAGGTGGTGCAGTGTTGGCCCAGACCGACCTCAACCACTGAGATTCGTAGTTTCCTGGGGTTGGCAGGATATTATCGCCGATTTGTCCAGGGATTTTCTTCTACTGCTTCACCCTTGACCAAGTTGACTCAGAAGGGTGCTCCATTTGTGTGGTCCGAGGAGTGTGAGGAGAGCTTTCAGAAGCTCAAGACAGCATTGACCACGGCGCCAGTTTTGATATTGCCGTCAGCTTCAGATTCCTATACTGTGTATTGTGATGCCTCGAGAGTTGGCCTTGGATGTGTGCTGATGTAGGAGGGCAGGGTTATTGCTTATGCTTCTCACCAGTTGAAGCCCCATGAGAAGAACTACCCCGTGCACGATTTGGAGTTAGCAGCCATAGTTCACTCTCTGAAGATTTGGAGACATTACTTGTATGGTGTTTCTTGTGAGGTGTATACTGATCATCGCAACCTTCAGCATCTATTCAAATAGAAAGATCTAAATTTGAGACAGCGGAGGTGGCTCGAGTTGCTTAAAGATTATGACATTACCATATTGTATCATCCGGGGAAGGCCAATATAGTGGCTGATGCTTTGAGCCAGAAGTTTTATTATGGGCAGATTGGCATATATTCCAGTTGGGGAGAGACCATTTGCATGTGATGTTCGGGCATTGGCCAATCGGCTAGTGAGGTTGGATATTTCAGAGACCAGCAGGGTGATGGCTTGCGTTGTTTCTCGGTCTTCCTTATATGATCGCATTCGTGAGCGCCAGTATGATGATCCACACTTGCTTGTCCTTAAGGACAGAGTTCAGTAGGATGATGCCAGGGATGTGTCTATCGATAGTGATGGTGCTCTGAGGATGCAGGACCGCATTTGCGTGCCCAATGTAGACGGACTTCGAGAGTTGATACTAGAGGAGGCTCAGAGCTCGCGGTACTCCATTCATCCGGGTGTCGCGAAGATGTATCAGGACTTGAGACAACATTACTGGTGGAGGAGGATGAAGAAGGATATTGTGAGTCATGTAGC
>MU746535.1:270-14760 GCA_026770625.1 Nicotiana glauca
CCGTATGATAAGGAATGAAATGAAGTGGAATTTTCCTAACGGTTACTTAGCCCCTCGTAGATAAGTACAGACGTCTCCATACCGATCAGCGAGACTCTAATAAACCAGCCTGTGTTCCATGGCTCCTATGAACCTAGAGCTCTAATACTAACTTTTCATGGCCCTAGTTCACCAATTGTGAACACGTCATGACGACACCCGGTCTTCGCGACTAGGTAAGCCTAACACGTTGCGGAAGTAATAACAATTTGCAGAATTTATAATCAAAACTGAATAACATAATAATGTATATAATTGCCGCTTGGCACATACACTTTGACACTAGGCATTTTAAAACTCTTCCAAAGACCCGGAAACCAACGGACAACATAGGCTAAGATTAACATAAGTTACGACTCTAATATCCGGAAATATCTACAACAACTGAATACATGAAATGGAACTGCTAGCTACAAGATAGAGTAGAAGGAGACTCTTCGGCCTGCGAACGTGGCAGAATATACCTCAAGTCTCCGAATATAGCACCTGAATCATTGATAGTATGTCCGACCAGAAGTACCTGGATCTGCACATAGAAAACATGCGCAGAATAGGAATGAGTACACCACAGCGATACTCAGTAAGTGCCAAGCCTAACCTCGGTTGAGTAGAGACGAGGAAGGTCAGGGCCCTACTAAGAATAAACATAATAACAATAATGAACAGTGCAAATCAAGAAATAATCGGAAATAACGATAAAAATAAGATAGAAGCTACAAATCAATGACAATTAAGCTAAGTAAGGAAAATAGCACAACCAAGTCTTCCTCAACTGTCCAGTGGATCTCCCGGGAATTTAACCCTAAGTCCATCACATTTAAGTATCTAGGATCTCCCGAGAATCGAACCCGTAGTCCACCTTATCAATAGCAAAGGATCTTCCGGGAATTGAACCCGTACTCCATCATATCAATAGCAAAGGATCTCCCGGGAATTTAATCTGTAGTCCATCATACTAGTAGCAGAGGATCTCCCGGGAATTGAACCTGTAGTCCATCATATCAACATCAAAGGATCTCCCGGGAATTGAACCCGTAGTCCATCATATTAGTAACAAAGGATCTCCCAGGAATTGAACCCGTAGTCAATCATATCAGTAGCAAAGGATCTCCCGGGAATTGAACCCGTAGTCCATCATATCAGTAGAAAAGGATCTCCCGGGAATTGAACCCGTAGTCCATCATATTAGTAGCAGAGGATCTCCCGGGAATTTAACCCGTTGTCCCAATGTAAAAGCACAACCAAAATAGGGAAATATTCAGAGAATAAGGTACACAAATACAAGTAACGGCTAAATTCTGGCCTAACATGCTTCACGTAATTTCAATTAAGGCACTTAAGCAATTAATTCTATCTAGTCATACTTCTCTAACTAACACAGATTAAATCTTGCATTGAAATCAGTCAAATAACGGAGAAACACAGTTTAAACAATTCAAGTAAAGTGGGATTTTCAACAATTAGCACAAGTACACGCTCGTCACCTCGCGTACAAGGCATTTAAATCAACACATAAGAAGTCCTAAGGGGCGAGGTCCCCCACGCAAGGTTAGACAAGCCATTTACCTCGAACCGATACAAAATCAACTAGGGAACGATGCCCTTGCCACGAGTATCCGACTCCAAATGGCCCAAATCTATTCAATTCAATTATAAATAGTCAATAATATTGCAAACAACAGATTTCACTATTAAAATTAAAGCTAGGGCGCGAAAATAGATAAAATGACCAAAATGCCCCTCTAGACAATGTCTCGGAATCGAATAATTTTTACATTTTCGGAACCCTCGTACTCTCACGAGTCTAACCATATAAAAATCTCCCAAATTTGAGGTCAAATGCCCCCTCAAATCCTCACAATTAGGTCTAAGAACTTTACCCCAATTTTCATTCAAAAATCCGAAATTAAGGTTGAATTTGAGGTTAGATTAGTGGGTATTAATCATAAGGGAATAAGGAATCGTTGCCTCTAAAAAGCCCTCAAAAAATCTCCCAAAACCGAGCTCTCTAGCTTTTGTTTTGATAAAAATGGAAGAACCCTCGTTTGAAATTGTTAAGTACTTCCCAGGTCACTTGTTCACTGCGATCGCGGGGAGGGAGATGGAATCGCGAATAAGGAAAATGAAGGGCCCTGAAGTTGGTCTATGCGATTACGACAGGAGTCCATGCGATTGCGGAAGAGGAAGAATTAGCCCTACGCGATCACGAACGATTAATGCGTTCGCGTAAGAGGAGAACCCAGTGCTTCGCGATCGCGAAGCATAATATGCGATCACGATGAAGGAATTTGCCCCCTCCAGAATTACTCTATGCGATCGCAAATGGAAGCTTGCGATCGCATAGAAGGATATCAGATACTAATAGTTCAGCAATTCAAGAAGTCCCAAAAACAACCCGTTGGGCATCCGAAACACACCCGAGCCCCCCGGGACCTCAACCAAACTTACGGACATATCCCATAATATCATTCAAACTTGTACCAATCCTTAAAGCACCCAAAAAAACACCAGAAACACGATTTAAGCCAAGATTCAAGACTATGAACTTCAATTTCTAACCAAACACACTTTCGATCAAAAACCTATCCAAACCTTGTCCGAATGACCTGAATTTTTTCACGCACATCCAAAATGACATTGACAAAGCTACAATAACTTCCGAAATTCCAAACCGACCCTCGGATCAAAAATTCACTATCGGACTGGAGCTTCAAAATTTCAAACTTCGGCATTTCAAGCCTAAATGAGCTACGGACCTCCAATTTACATTCCGAACACGCTCCCAACCCCGAAATCACCTTACAGAGCTAACAGAACCATCAGATTTCCATTCCGAGGTCGTCTTCATGCTGCTCCGAATACGGGCCATTTTGCAACTCTTAATCTCTCATTTGGGGACTAAGTATCCCAAAACACCCCGAATCTTAATACCGAACGTCCCGGCAAGCCAAAATAGTAGAAATGGACTTAGGGAAAGCAGTAAATAGGGGATCGGGGCGTAAATTCCAAAAAAGACCGGCCGGGTCGTTACATGCCCAAGTTCCAAAACTAGCCATTGGTGATATAAATCCATTAATATATGCTCAATTATTCATTAGAATCTAATTTATGGAAATTCCCAACTCCGATCGAAAAGTTGACAAAAATGCCCACGTGCCCGGATTTCGAAGTTTCTCGAGGATAAAGGTTACCAATAACCTTGGAAACTCAAATATATAATTTTCTCTTAATTCCATGCTCAAAATCGTGGTCAAAATCCAAGATTTCTAATTTCCTAGGTTTTCAACCAAAACCCTGAATTTACATTAATCTTCATGCTTAAATCCATGCATAATTGATATATTTAACTCAAAAGTGATGGGGATAACTTACCTTGACATTGATGACGAAAATCCCCTCCTTGAAGCTCTCCAAAATCGCCCCAAGCCATGAGAAATATGAGAGAAATGGCCAATCCCCGACTTTAAATTAACCTTCTGCCTCCAGGGATTTTCGCTTCTGTGGGAATAATCCTGCTTTTGCGGTCCCGCTTTTGAGTAAAATATTTCGCTTCTGCGATCCCTAGGCTTCAGCCCATTTTCGCTTCTGCGGTCAGTCAACCGCTTCTGCGGTTCCACATCAGCGGATCAAGGGCTGTTTCTGCGGTCCTGGCCACCCTCACGCTTGACCGCTTCTGCAGCTTCCTCCTCGCTTCTGCGGTCCCATTTCCGCAGAAGCGGAAATACCATATACCAGCTGCTTCAGTTCTTCTTAATTTCTAAATTTCGATCCGTTAACCACACGGAATCCACTGGGGGGCCCTGGGACCCCAACCAATCATACCAACCAATCCCAAAACACATTACGGACCTGCTCGAGGCCTCAAATCACATAAAACAACGCTAAAATCATCAATCGGCCTCCAATCCAAGCTTTATGAACTTTGAACTTTCCAACTTCTACTTCCGATGTTTAAGCCTACCAAATCATGTCCGATTGACCTCAAATTTTGCACACAAGTCATATTTGACATTACAGACATGCTCTAACTTCCGGAATCGGATTTCGACCCCGATATCAATAATTCCACTTTCGGTCAAACTCCTCAAAAACCTTCAAATTTCTATCTTTAGCCAACTGGCTCCAAAAAGACCTACGGACCTCCGAATTCACTTTCGATCGCGCTTCCAACTCCAGAATCACCATACGAAGCTATTCACAGTCTCGAAATCTCAAACGGACATCGATAACACTAAAATGTACTTCAAATCCAACTTATGAAATTTCTTCCAAAATGTTAACTTCCACAATAGGCGCCAAAACGCTCCCGGGTCATCCAAAACCCGAACCGGGCATACGCCCAAGTCCGATATCATCATACGAACCTGCTGGAACCTTCAGATCCTGATTCCAAGGTCTTTTATTCAAAAATCCAATCCTAGTTCATTCTTTCAACTTTAAGCTTCTCAAATGAGAATTTTCATTTAAATTTAACTATGATCTTCCTGAATTTAAATTCTGAACATGCGAACAAGTCATAATACCTTAAATGAAGCTGCTCATGGCCTCAAACTGCTAAACGATGTGCTAGGGCTCAAAACGACCGGTCAGGTCGTTACAGAATAAGATTACTACTTGTTTTCCAAGAAAATCCGTTATACAAAACACACCCTAAATGTCAAACTTCATTTTTAATTCAATTCATAGTAGGTGAAAGTGCTTTGGTCGTGCTAAAAAATGCTTCTCAATTCACATGTTCAATAGCTATACCCTACCATTTAATAGTATCAAATTAAATTGGCCAATTTCAATTTACATTTTATCTGTTCACGAATTCACATAACAATTGTCACACCTCTTTTTCACTTACTACACTCGCAAGGAGATAGAGGAGTTTTTCCAATTAAAGGACAATCGGAACAAGATTTATTATTTAATATCAGATTCGCCACTTCGTTGAGATTTAGATTTTGGTCACATAAATGTGCATCCGTATTTAAGAAGGTAATATTATTAAAATACGTGTGTAAAGCAACTGTGCGTTTATTATTTGGGGTAAACCGTGAAATTCGCTAAACGGTTCACCCGAATTTTAAGTATTTTAGGTAAGTAATTAATGAGGGCCCCGCAATTTTTGTATATTTGCATGGCGAGGCTCGTCTCATATTATTATTAAAAGGCAAGCCTAAACGCAACTATGATTTTTTAATTTTTTTGTTTTGTCTCTAAAAGAAAAAAAAACTAATTATTTATTATTAAAATTCGGGCTTCAAATTCAAGTCTGGGTCCAAACAAAAGGAAGAACCTTTTAATTTGAACCTGCTACTTAACTCAAAACCCAAATTTGATGTTACTTAAACCCTGAATTGAAATCTTTAAAGACAGGCCCAATTTAATAGGCTAATTCAAATAAGGCATATCAGACCTCACTGCCCGTTCCTTGCAAGGAAAATAACTAGGCCCAAATGTAGGAAATAGGCAGGCCCAGATATAGGTTGTCTCTAAACCATATCGAACCCAATTAATGGCAATGAAATGCCAAATTTGATTAAAAAGGGACGAAAACCAATCACTGAACTGCATTCATGTTACTTCAGATGCTATTTGCTCACTTAAAACCCAATTTGACACTCAAGTTATTTACTTGTTTCAACGAGTAATGAACAAACTGCAAACTCTGGTTTTATTTTCCCAGTGGTTTAATCACTTTTAAAAGCAACTTCCTATATTTACTAAGTCATTCGAACACATGACCAATTTGATACTCTTTAAACAGGCGAACTATATCCACCTCCTATCAATTTGATCCAGTTATTTGTGCCATTTTTCGTTCTATTTGCAAATTAAAACGTTGGGCATTAGTTTAAATCTACCAAAGTAAATCCACATGCTTTCCTGTGATTACTATTTATACAACAATCATTACTAGGAACTTCATCACATTTACACGAACAGATTGGAAACCAATTGATACGAAATTGACTAACACTCACGTGAACTCTATCTAATTAATAACAACCAGTACTTGATAATTAAAAATCTATTCATTTCTAAGCATATGACTATGCACTTGATAATTCAAACTGAACAGATGCATATTTAACAATCCTCAGTCCATTATGAATTCATGCAGTCCAAATTAATAGAACACTATCCTAATCAACAGTCCAAATTAGTACAAAATCGACTAAACTAAACAAATATACATCCATAAATTATCTATAAACACAACAAGTAAATGAACATGGATTAGGAATTCAACTGCATTTCACTTCAAACTTGAAATTACACCAAAAGGAGTTCAAACAGTGTACCTGGATAGGAAATAAAATGAAGGAGAATAGGTAAGTCAGTAGCAGTGATCAACAACTAGTCTTAACAACAATATTCAGCAACTAACAATGACTTTGAACTGAATTTTTTACCCAAAATTGACACTTCAACCACACAGCAACCAAAACTAACAGCAATTGGACCCAAAACCTGTCAGCTTAACTCAAAATTGCACCAGAAATCAACCTATTGAGCCTCTGACATTTCAGGAACTATAAAAATACAAATCAGCCATTGAAAATCGCAATTGACTTGAATTAGCTAATAGAACAATATTTTTTTTATTTTTATGGGATTTCTATTATTTTTGTTGTTGTTGGATTTTTCAGGGTTTGAATTTCAAATGTAGATCTGAATTTTAGAAAGGAAATTTTTGGGGAGAAATTTGGAGGCCGAAACTTCTGGAATTTTTTCAGGGGTCTAAACTTGTTGTTCAAGGCATAGTGATGCCTTTTTATAGGCACAAACTAAAGTAGAAAGTTCTAGAAGACACTCACACTCTTTCCCTTTTCTAATTTTCAGATTTCTTTTATTCAACCCTTTATTTTTAACTTGTTATTCAAGTTACTGCAATTCAAATGCAGAAACTTACACTAAGACCCTATTTGGAATGTTCTGGAAGGTTCTACTTTCATCTACCCTATTCTTATGCCATTGTAAATGCCTATAGTACCCTTACTTGCATTCTATAATTACAAATTTGGCAAAACATGCCATTTTTGATACCTAAAACACCCATGACCAACCCTTAGAATTACTAATCCCAACTAACCAAACAAACCCCCTACCCTTGGTCAAAACTAACTAGAGTCAGCTACATCCAAACAAACTACTTTTAACACTAATTAACACTAATATTGAATTAACAACTAATAAACAGCTAAGTATTGAAATTAAAGCAATATTATGAACTGAAATAAATCTGAAACAATTCCAAGCAAAAAACAAATAGACATAAGAATTCAATTTATCTACCTAAGTCAATTAAACAGAAAAATTTATTAAAACCTGAATCGAACTAATACCTAAAATCATACTAGAACATATAATAAAAAATCAGAAATTAAAAACACTAAAACATGTATCAAGGCAGATTCAACACAGATTTAACAAATCAAATGAAATGAAACTAAAAGCTAAAACAAGTACTGAACAAAAATCGAAATGAAATCGAACGGAAACTTACTGATTTTTGGCCTTCGACTTGGCTAATCTTGAATTTAATTTTCAATTATTGTTATGTATCTATTTTGTCCAAAATAGACATATAACAATAATTGGAAACCAACAGAACACTCGAAACAAATTGACAAGCTTGAACCTTAGATTTGAAATTTGGGGCGGCTTGGTGAGATTTGAGGGAAAATAACCCCATATTTGTGGAGAGGAGGATGGGGAGACTATCTGGTGAAAGTTTGGAGTCATTTGGATGAATTTGTGATTTTGGCCGGATTTTAGATTTGAGTTTTGAGAAGATAGGTTGAGATTTGAAAGAAACGGGCCACGAATATGGAAAGGGGAGGTGAAGGAGCACCGGTGGTGTAATTTTGGGCTTATTTGGAGCTCCGCCGGCGGCGTTAAGGCGGAGGGTGGCGGAGACGGTGGGGGTATTACAGGGGAGAAGGGAGGTACGATGAAGGTGATAAATCTTTTAAGGTTTAATTAATTTTCGAAAATTTTTATTTATCCCTTGAGACTGCCTGTGGTCCGTTGGATTAATTAACATGAAGGGCTGTGATTTAACGACGTCAAAACGACGTCGTTTTGGGTTCAGGGTCTTGGACCGGATGGGGTTATTTGGGGTGAAATTTGGACTGGGCGTGTGAACCGCTTGGGCTTAAAGTTTTTTGGCTTAATTTTGGCCCAAAATCTAAGTTGTCCATTTTCTCTTTATTTTCCTCTTTGTTTTATTTTATTTCTTTTGCTTTTTGTATTTTAATTTTTTGTTATTTTCCATTTTATCAGTTTGTATTATATTTTCTACATTTTATAAAGATGTAAAAATAGAGATAAAACTTTTAAGCTAAACTAATTAATAGCCTAAAATTATTTTTAGAACTATTTTGTAACAATTTCCAATTAAAACAATAAAATGCTAAAGCGAACTATTTTTTTTTTATTTTCTCTAAATTTGTTCTAAAAATGCGAAATTAAATCCCTAAATGCAAATGCATATTTTTGTGTTTCATATGAATTTGCATGCAATCAATTAACACAAAAATGCAACAAAATTCATAAAAAAAATCATTTTATTTTGAAACTTTTGGAATAATTTGCTTAGGGCAAAAATCACGTGATCACAACAACTACAGTTTTACCATTTAATAGGATACTAATTAAATGTTCACCTTCATTTTTCAATTCACACATTTACACGTTAATTGCATCTATATTTTACCATTTAATAGGATCCCAATCAAATGACCAATTTCATTTTTCAATTCACAAGTTCACATAACAGTATTTCAAATAAATTGAAATAATATTATTTTAAGGTAGAGGGTTATTTGATCATTCAGTTTTTGAAGGAGATTTTAGTAAAATAACTTTCACTATAAAAATCTTCACATTTAAAATATAACTAGTTTCTGGACACGTGCATGTGTGTCCTATGCTAATTTGTAAAGACTTTTTAAAATAGTATTTTAAGATGCTGCAAAATTATGGGTCGATCTGAGCAAGATGAGTTGACAGCAGCCCAGATATTTTTATCCATATGTACAATTGCTAACATATGTTTCCTTAAGGTAAGCTGTTTTATAACTAACTATTTTTAGATAATTTCTTGTTCAGTTAGCTGGATAACTTAAATATAAGCATCTTTTGTGAGACTTTATTGGGAATAATAGACACACCTTCATATGACGTTGTAAGAAGTACTGGGGAGATAAGGTGATTAGGTAGGATATGTCGTTGTTTCAGCTCACTAAAGACATGACCCTAGATAAGAAAGTGTGGAGGTCGAGAATTAGAGTTGAAGGTTGATAGGGAGCCGAGGGTGTACCGATAGTATTAGTAATATTCTTATTTTCTATTCCTAGACCTTTTTATTTTATGTTTCTTTCTTACTAATAGTATTAGTAATATTTTCTTATCTCTAGATATTTGTTAGTATACGTGAGTCCTTGTTTTCTTTTCTTGTTATTGTTATGGTTGGTTACTTTCTTGTCATTGTTCCTTGAGTCAAGGGTTTATTGGAAATAATATTTCTACCTTTACAAGGTCTGCATACACATTATACTTTCCAGACCCTACTTTTGGAAATACAATAATTTGTTGTTGTTGTTGTACCTTTTTAAAACAGTATAGATGATATTAAAACATGTAATATTGAGTATTTGAAAATTTGGAAGGGAATTAAGTATAAACTAAAATTGATGATGAATAATAAGCCTATTCGAATGACTTGATTGTCACCATCACAATTAGCAGCTGTAAAAAATTAATTGAACGGTTACAACCTATTTTTTATGAAATTCCTCTAACGTATCAAATATTCAGTTTGGCAATTTTCATATTTTTTGATATCTCGTAATACCTTGTAGCAATATATATCACGTTTAGTGTTTATGTAGAATAAGCATCCAGAAATACTTTCTTTTGTATTCTATGTAAAAATATATATTAAAAAATAATGTTCATTTAACATGAATCATCTCAATACACCATTTTATATATCAAGCTGATACTAAGAAAATTTCGTATAACCTAGCCATTAAGTAATTGGAAAATTGACAGACCTAAGAATGTACGTGTAAAGGAAAAAAGGCAGTGTCTACCTTCGTTTTAATACATTGTAAAGTAGGACCTACTCCTCTGCATGAAATAAAATAGAACAGGGAGGCTCACAAACATAATGCATTCAACAGAAATTGAATTGATCTAGCAAAACAATAAAAGAAAGTTACCTATCAAGATGGTATTGAGCAAAACACACAGCAGTCGATTTTGAGATGAAGAGAATTTTTTTATGCGAAGAAAAAAGAATAAAGTGATTTGACACTTTTTTTGAGCACTTTTATATAGTGCAATAAAGGTGTGAAAATGCTGGATATAGTTGTTATTATCGGTGAAAATTCAAAGGACAAAGCAAATAAAGCTTAGAATGTGAAAAGGCTACAGTGTAAATACTAATAATAATTATTGCCACAACCTGTTAATAGAAGGTGAAACAATTCTCTGTAGCTGAAATTAATATTTAATAGAATGATTTTTTTTTGTTTTTTATAAGGATAAAATTATCATTCAGTTTTTGAAGGACATTTTAGTAAATTAATTATACCTAAAAATGTTCCTTATAATATAGTAAGATGATTACTAGATTATATAATTACTTTCCTGACGGCTTTTCAAACGAATCTTTTAATTATTACTGGAAAAAAAAGGTACTACACCCGAAATTTTGCCCGTTTAGGGTTTAATATTATGTCAGCATGTGGAAGTGCGGTGAAGGCTGAAAATTCTATGGCTGAGACCTCGTCGCACTCTTGTAGAGAAAATGGGTCGAAGAAATTGAAAGTCGAGGACAAAAATAACAAAGACAATTTGAGTGAGGAAAAAGGGAAGGAGGATTATGATCCGGATGATTGGATGACTTGGCCAAATAAGGACGTCTTCATCAAGTACTATCAACAGCTTCACGAGAGCGATGTATGTTCATCACTACCATTCGGTTTGTACTATTTTTTTTAATTAGAATAATATGGAGAATTGTAGTAACTTATCGAACAACAATTTGTTGTAGAATGGATTCTGCATAAGTCTACTTGACCAATCTTGCTAAATGATCCAGTCAAAGAAATAAACACCTTGAAGTAACAGCAATTGGTTGTATCTCCATCCAAACCATCAATCTAGCCCCTAAACTCTTAGCATATCTGCATTCTACAATGATTCATTTGTTTCTTCACACATCACACATATAGTTGAGTCCCAATTTTTGATGTCTTTCCCCAAAGGCATTGCAACTGCATTGTAAATATGTCTTTGGACCGAGCCTTATTACAAGCATTTCCATAGGATCTCTTGCTTCCAGGATTTTCCTCACCATCCATGTTGCTGGTTGAGATATTCCCATAATAATTCTACCCTTTGATCTTTGATATCGAAAGCATCAATTCATTTTATCCATAGCTTGTCCTGTCTATGTCTTAGATCCCAATGTGTTTTGACAATAGCTGCTCTATTCCATATTTGCGAATTATGAACATTGAGAACCCCACCAGATTTGGGCAAGCACATGCAACAAGTGCTTTCCTAGTAATTTCATTTACCCCAGACCACATATAGCTCCTGCAATATGCCTCTATTAACTTCATAATCAGCTTTTTTGCTTAAGCCTTAGTGGACAGAGTCACCTAGTGTATGTGACTAGTTGAGGTATGTGCAAGTTCGCCCGGATACCACCGTCATAAAAATAATAGAATAGAAAACAAGTTGTAGTGTTAATATAAGCATATACTTTTTTTATAATCGTAGTGTTCGGGCCAACTTGCACGCAGCTCGACTAATTCCACAGGATACTTGTTATCTCACACCAGCAACAAGTACCAGGTAACTCTATGCAAGGTCTAAATTGATGGGAAGAAATCACCTAGTGTTTTTGGTCTCTGCTAGGATTTGAACCTGAAACCTCATGGTTCTACTCCCATTCTTGACCACTAGGCCACACCCTTGAAAGCGTTTCAATATTTTCTTCTATTTCTTTGTTAGTGAAGATTAGTAAAACAAAGGTGTATAAGTTGTTCTATTTGTTGTTTGTTGGGGATGAGTTTGGTGTTTAAGTTATAATGTGTGAAAAATAAGAAGAGTAGTGGGGAATAAATCCCATGTAAATATGTAGATAATATAAATTGGTATCAAGATCTAGAAGATATGATGTTATCAGCATACACTGTATTCTTGTTGTATTTTCTAGGCCAAATACATATGCAAACCCTTAAAGTCGTTATGAATTTCCATTTAGACACTTTAACTAAATCGATTACCTATTAGATGCTCAAACTATTAACGAAGGGTACCTATTGAACACAAAAAACTCAATCCCAGAAAATAATAAGCGCGTGAAACTCACGCAGCTGACATGGTAATGTAATTAATGAGAGAAAACCGCGTCAATAATTCATATTAGCTTTTCAGACTAAATCGTTCCCCTTCCCCTTCTCTTATCTTCCAAATCACTTCTACAACCACCTTTGCCCGCTACCTCTGCCTCCCATACCTTTGATTCTAGTGTTTAGTGATCTGATCTTTGATTTTTTAAGGTTGCATGGTTGAAGTGAATCTGTAGAAAAACTAGTATGAGAAATTAGGAGGAAGATGAAGGAGAAAGTAGAATAAGAGAAATATTTGAAAAAGAAAGAAGAAAAAGAAATTACATTTCACTTATTCAAGGCTTCACACGCGCAACTCCAGGTGAGATTTACTAATTGTGCCATGTCTTCATAAGGTGCTTAATAGGTACACTTCGTCAATAGTTTGAGCATCTAATAGGTAATCGGTTTAGTTGAAGTGTAATGGAAATTCTTGATAATTTAACTGTCTACATGAAAGAAGAAAGTGAGTGTGTAAACCGAGGAGGATTATTCAGAAGTCAAACTCCCCCCACATTACAATTAAAAAAGATGAACTAATCTGCATTGTAGATGTGCAGGTTTAAAAATATAAAATGCAAAATTTTCATGTGTATGGTTGTCGTACATTTCTTGAAACAAATTGATTGCAGCATATATTATACATTTGCATCATAGTAGCCTTTATTGAATAACTCATTTATATGTGGAGGATACCATGTGAAGTAAACATTGGTTTCCTGAATTCTCTTTCTCCATATTGTTATTGTTAAATTTTATTTTGAATATGCTTTTATTTTTGTTATCTATTTGTGTAGTTTGCCTAAGTATCTGGATGTTTACATGAATCAATCCCTTTTTCAATATGCATATTTTTCTATAGACGGCTCAAGATGCTTTGGAATTTTATGTGCAAACACTTAAATGTCGTATTACGCCTTTCTGGGTCATTGCAATGCGCAGTGAAGCTGGTTCAAGTCAACTATTTTTTCATGGGTTCGGAGGGGATAGGAGATATTGTAGCCTTTTGATATCTGTGGATTTTAGATTCCCTTTTTCCTATATCAATTTTGTATACACCTAATAATGTGTATACTATAGCCAATGGAAATGCATGTTACAGCTTACGCATACTTAGTTCTGGAGGCACTGCACTCTATGAAGTAGGATGGTGAATCATATCCCTTATTTTTCTGGAGAATCTGATCTCATTCCCTTCTCTTTGTTCTTGGCCTATCACATTCACCTCTTCTTCTTCTTCTTCTTCTTCCATTTTTTTTCTCCATTAGTTAGTCTAACATTAGTGTGTCTCCGTTTGAACTTGTGCGCACCTTGACTATTTTTCTTCTTGTGTCTTGTTTTTCTTGCATTTTACATGTAGATAGATGGCCCAAAAAAATGATGGTAGAGATGAAATTGGAGATAGTACTCTTTTATTGGGTGTTCGAAGTTCCCTGTTCTTTTCCTATTCTGTTGTACATTTTCTCTTTGATCAATTAACTCTAAACTAGAAGGTAATACTAATACACAAAGCATTAACTTGGAATTTTCCTAAACGAATGGGAAAAGGAATTCAATACTTGCTGGAATAGGAGTTGCATTATATGTAATTACAGTTTGTCTAAAACAACCCTTCTTTTCTTTTTTGCTTTTTTTCGTGTTGTGTGCTCTGTATGATATGATTTGCTTTTGAAGGGAAAATGATATGTGGTTTTTGTAGACTTTTGCTGTTGTTTTTAAGTAGGGGTGGCAAATGGGCGAGTTGGGCTGAATTTGGACGGGTCAAGATGGATTAGTTCAATAAATGGGTCATTGCCCAACCCAGCCCAAAGTGTACTTGGGATGGGCTGGGTTAAGATGGGCTAAACAATGGGTCATAACCCAACCCGCCTAATTTGACCCATGTTTAAGAACCATGTTCATCTTACATAAAAAAACTTTTTACCTTAAAATGTGTAAATTGAAAAATATTTTGCGGGTGAGGATGAGGGTGAGTGGTGCAGAAAGACCAAAAAACAGAAAATAGAAAATTAAAAATACAAAAAAAAAAAGTAAAGAATTTTTTTTA
>MU746535.1:15673-33507 GCA_026770625.1 Nicotiana glauca
CAAAAAAAAAGTAAAATTGGGGCAATTAAGTAAATTTCTAGATAAGTTGGGTTGAGATCCGTTTATTTTGGGTGAGTTTCATGGGTTGTATTTGGGATGTTTAATGGGTCAGAATGGGCTATAAAAAACAATGGGTTAACTTGGGCTCCAGCCCAAATAGACCCATGAGCTAAAATGTTTGTAGCCCAACCCATTAATCTCTGGGTGGGTTGGACGGGTTGGATGGATTTGGGTTCAAATTGCCACCCCTATTTTTAAGTATGTGTTCATGTCACCAGCCATCTAGCCATTACAATTGGCAGTTTTCTTTTCTGTGTGACAACTGAAATGTTGAAAATTCGTAACAACCTCTCTTTCGCCCTCTTGTCTGCACAGACATACATATCTGCGTGCATAACTTGTGTATATGACATAATCTGCTCCATGAAAACACATTCTATATAAGTTTTCAACTATCAAATTTGTGATTATATTTTACTCTCTTTGTTCAGATCACGCAGAATTCAAATGCTTAATTATGCCCTAAAATATTAACCTTTTGACTGTGTCGCAGTTCTCATCTGTTTTTTTTATTTATAGGGTTTTGAGTTTGATGAATACCCTGGGTCGTGCATGTTTGCTCCCATCTACCCCATGATCGGATTTGAACGTTTTCCTGAGTTTGTGGATGAGATCAAGGGTTATGCTTCAATGGGAATCAAGAAGTACTTTGGCAATGATGTATGAAGATATACGTTGTTATTTGCCCATATTCTGCTGTCTTCATAAGTATATTGACATTACCTATTATTAACTGCAGGGGAAAGAACGCGATATTAAGGAGATTGTGAGGATAAATGCTGGTGGTTGTCGTGACTTTACCTACTACATTACCTTTAAAATTGATAATGATGGGTATGAAGAAACTTTTCAAGCTAAGGTGGAAGACACGATTGAGAACACAATAGAGATTCCAATTTGCAGGCGCAAGGTTTAACTTATTGCTGAAATATCTGCAGTTAATTATGGCGCCAAAACTTTGCTGTCTTTTACTAAAAGAGAGCTAGTATTAATGGTTCTCTTATCCACCGTTGACATCTTGTTGGCAAGGTACACGGTACTTCTTTTGATGTTTTGTGACTTGTGATGTGTCTAAATTTAATCTCTCAATGCTACAAGTATTTGGTCCCAGTATCTGAATGGGATTGGTAACAAGTTCACTTTGGTGACTTTGGAGATAGCTTTCGGCTTATTTGGTTGTATGCGGGCAAAGTACAAGGTGTTGTTTAATTTAATTTGTTTTCTACGTCTATATTTTGCCACTATCACTTTTCTTATCCTATCAAAGTGTAGCTGTAGTAAGTAAATTGCTCGTCAATTTGGGGCTCCAATTTTTGGTGTCCAAAATTGCTTTTGGTGTGAAATGGCGAGGCCTTCAGAAATAAAGATGACATACAATGAATTAATTGATTAATAATTAGAGAACGAAAGAGGGCTAGTCGCATTGTTTAGTTAGTTCTGCGCAAGCTGTAAGGCGATAATATCATAAAAGCCTTAATACATATTTCATTGTGTAGACAATAAATTGCATCGAGAAAACAAAATCAAAATCGAAAAATATTGCAACAATCGTAGTATTTTATTTTGAATATTTGAGTGTTACAATCTCTATGATTCCTCTGATTTTACTTTTCTAATATAAATTCAAGGGACCTTCGAGCTTGATTTTGAATTTGAATTTGATTTATCCGTCGCGAACACTTTGATTGTTGCCACGAATTTTATCACGATCAAGTAGCCTTGATCTTGAACGCCTTGTATTTGATTTGACTTCGTTCTTGATCTTGAGTTTGATTACTTGAACTTGTTTTGTTCCTCGTTCTTGAGCCCGAACTTGATTTGTTCTTCGTTCTTGAAGCTTGAAACTTGTGGAGGAATTTGCACCGTTTGATCCACGAGCTCTTTCTTGCTTCTTGTTATAGCTTCTGGTCTCTTTTATGAGTTGTGAAGACCCCTATTTATTGCTGTGGGAGGGAAGAGTTGTGATAAGAACAAACTCTTTCTGACCAACCAAATTGAAGTGTGACATGACCGCATTTGATTGGTCAGAACATGTCACTTGCACACGTGGCACGATTTCATTGGCCTTTTAGTATGACTTGTCATGCCTTGTCATTTTGACACGTGGCATGATCATATCGGCTCTTCTGTTTGACTTGGCGCGCCACGTCATTTGACACGTGACACTAAACTGGGCCTCTAGGAAGATGACACCTTGGGCTTAATGAAGTGGGCTAATCACTTTAGCCAAATTAAATGGGCTAGCCCAACTAATGGATTAAGACTTATTTATTTAATTCATATATATTGGACTTATATAATTAATTTAATTATACTAGCCCATAATATTTATTTGGACCAATATATCTTGAATTTTAAAATATAATCCAAATTATTTTATGGATTTAAATCCAATAAATTTTGCATGCTTACAAATGTCCCATATTTCAAGTTTTGTCAAGGTGTAAATTTGATGAATGTAACGACGAGTCTTGAAGTACCGGTAAAACATTAATCTTGGACGATTGATTGAGTAATTTTAGCATTTGGGTAGTTGCACCTCTGCGAAGTAGCCCGTTACTAGATTACGAGTATTACATTTTCAGTCTCAATAAACAATATTATTCATACTTGGACTTTGGCATTAGATTAGCAATCCTTACATGTGATAACCATCAAAACTCCATAGGAATCTTGCTTTTAATAACGTAATTGAATTGGATACCACAGTCCAAATACAACTCAAATATGATCCTGTAGACCTCCGACTCATGAATTCTATTTAAGCTTCCTATTCCTTTGCTTCCTCAAGCACTCCCTCGTCACATTGAGGTATGATATTAGCAATTCTTTTTCTTCCTTGGAACACTAGTTTTGAGGCATACACCTTCTTTTGAACACTAATTTTGAGGCACACACCGACACATAATACCAATGCAGGTTATTCCAGTAACTTAGTGTTCAAAATCTTCCTCAAGTTGTGACGTTTTGCCTTCCATAATTTGGTTCCTTGGATTTTAGTTTTGTATGTCAAATTTGCTGACTTTTTCTTTGTCATATGCTGATGATTATCGAGACTGAATTCAACTATGCTGATGATTATCGAGACTGACTCCAGCTTACATTGCATTGGTTTTGTCTCTCTCTCTCTTTTCTTTTCAATTACACCATTAGTTTATCAGCACGGCGCCCTCGGCACAGGAGCATCAAAATTACAAAAGATTGATGGTGCTGGAACGTGCACTCCCCAAGCTGCGACATATGCGAAAATCACGATCAGACAACTTCTGCATATTTATGAAGGAGGACATAAGGTCTCAATATCCGATTGAGAAGGTGCATGAGACGTCACAACCACATATCTTGAGGTATCGAGCAACAAGCGAACCCTTAAAAGTACGTCCATTGCCAATTGATGAAGAACCCTCACTTCGGCGAAACTTATTGCATCACTCTACTTGGCTATATATGGAAAGGAACACTTGGCATATTTACCTCTGCAATTGTGGCTTCAACGAGGATACACTTGGCAATTCAGCTTTCAGTCGCGTCTTCGGAGAAAAAGCCGTATCATAACGTATGAGCGTCGAAAACACAAGCCTCTTGATTCCTTTGAAACTATACATGGAGTGCCACAACATATCAAAAAATTGAAGCCAAATTCGCTCTGTACTGTCTCAGGTATATTTCTAAATCTTTGCTACAGATTCTGTGTGCTTGACTTCTCACCTTTGCTGCACCTTCACCAAAAAATCCATATCTTGGTGTAGGATCGAAATCACGAGTGGTTTGTAAACTAGACTCCCAGACCTACAATATAGGCAAAGATCACGCTTAGATTGCCCCTGTATCATCCCCGATATCATCCAGAAGTTACGCAACGAGTTTCGACATGTGAGCTCCTTCAACTTTGCGCACTCTCACTGGAAAGTTCATATCTCAAGATAAGATCATAAGAATGTCCAAGTCACAAGCCGCCCGATTCTATGAAAACCATATTTCAAGGCCTATATTTACACCAAAGATGGTAAGCAACCTCCACTTCCAACCAAGGGGTTGTGAGTTCGAGTCTCCCCAAAAGCAAGATGGGAAGTTCTTGGAGGGAAGGATGTCGAGGGTCTAATTGGAAACAACCTCTCTACCCCAGGGTAGGGGTAAGGTCTGCGTACACACTATCCTCCCTAGACCCCACTAAGTGGAATTATACTGGGTTGTTATTGTTTGTTATATTTACACCCACGATGGAAACTCCACATACTCTGGAATGACCCACACAATTTTTTGAAGTCGACACTAAAATCTGAACGTTGTGATTCGAGCGGTATGCTTCATTTTATTCCCCTTTTTTTATTTTTTTCAGCTTTGGCAAGAGAAAAATTTCGGCATCATGATTCTTCTGGCTTTGGAGAATGAAGTAAATGGAGGACCTCTCTTTGTAGCCTTTGGCTAGAAATTCCATAGATCACCTTTAACCTTCAGGCTTTGGTGAAAAGGGTATTATAACGTGTTGTTGCAATGCGAGTCCGTCTACCCTTGAATTTTGCAATGCGAGTCATAGTACACGTAGGAATTGAAGACATTCTCTTGAATTTTGTTATTCCCTATTAAATTGGATTCCATGTTTTTGGTACAGACTTGGAGCTAACCGTTCATATTTGAATCCCTTTTGAAGTCTAACGGTCATCCAAGTTCATGTTGGAGTCAAATTGTTGCAGCCGCCTAGCACTTGTTCCCACATCGAGAAACAGGCTTCTCAATGTTCTATTTTGCCATCTATATAATTCCATGCATTTGTATTTGTTGATCATCAATTTACATTATTTGCAAGATATTCGAGTCTAGCTTTGTGGGCTCGGAAGCATTGACGCGTAGGTAAATTCTTCTTCTTTTTATGCGTTTTCTTTTGTCCCCTTTTTTGTTCCTTTTTTTTGTAGGCCAAAAACAGAAAATTCGTCAAGTGCCAAGTTGGTGAGCAACTCCATGACGTTCCATAGAAGGATAAATCCATAACGACATATAGATGATCAAATCCAAAACAACATATATAAGGGCAAATCCCTAACAACATATAGAAGTAGAAATCCCTCGCAATATATAAAGGGACAAATTCTCAACATCATATAGAAGGACAAATCCCTCGCAACATATACAAGGACAAATACGTTACAATACATAGATGACAAATTCGCATCACTGTATAGATGGACAAATCCACATCAACATATAGACTGATAAATCCATACGAACATATAGACGGACAAATCCCCATCACCATATAGATGGGCAAATCAAATCCACATCACTATATAGACGGGCAAATCCATAAAGAGGAAAACTAAAGGTGCAAAGGGACTTAATGTCCACCTTAAGATTAGAGAGTTATAGTTCCTTTTAAGGATAAACCCACATAGAGTCCAACTTAAGGTGCAAAGGGACTTAAATGTCCACCTTAAGATTGGCAAATTAGAAAGCTTCAACTTGAAGACTTGGCGAACTTTATAGATTTTAACTTGAAGACCAACAAATTTGAAGATTTGACGGGCTTAAAAATTTGGTGGATTTTGATGCTTCAACTTGAAGACTTGGCGGACTTTGCAGATTTCGACTTGAAGACCAACAAACTTGAAAATTTGACGGACTTGAAAATTTGGTGAACTTGATGGCTTCAAATTGAAGATCCAGCCTTATACTAAAAGTCTAAATCCATCTGTTGGAGATGCCAATTTGCTATGGAGGCTTGCCCCTTTTAAATCAAATGAGATCAAAGTTCAACAGGAGGATGGCGTTTCAGCTTGATTTTACATTCCTTCATACTTCATTCGAACAACAATTAGGGCAATATGTATTTTTTGAACTTATGCGACTAAACTTAGAATGAAACTCTAAGCTGCCTACGTACCTCGATGAAAAGGATCAAGTCATACCGTAGTTCAGATTGGGTAATTTTTTTTATGTCCTAACTTTTGCCTAGGCCACCTCTTTCGAAGTTTTCAACCTAGCGCACTCTTTTTTTTTGCAGGGCCCGTACACATTTTAGACTCATGCGGGCCAGGAGTGTAGCAACATGCAGTTTAGGCTCGTGCATCAAGGAGCGTTATGACTTGCAGTTTAGGCTCATGCGTCAAGGAGCATATCGACTTGCAACTTAAGCTCATATTTTAAGGAACTTTGCAACTTGAAGATTTTGCTCAAATTTGAAGAGCTTCATGACATGCAGTTTAGGCTCGTGCGCCCAGGAGTGTTGCAACTTGAAGGTTTAGATTACAATTTGAAATTCCGCTCGAATTTGAAGATCTTCATAGCTTGAAGATTTAGCTCTGAAGAGCTTTGCAACTTGAACACTTTGCTCGAATTTGAAGAACTTTACAACTTGAAGACTTTGCTGAATTTGAAGAGCTTTATGTCTTAAATATTGACTCAAATTTTGGAAACTTTGCGATTTGAAGTCCTTGCTCGACTTTGAAGAGCTTTCGACTTGAGTCTTTACTCGTATTTGAAAAGTTTTGCGACTTAAACACTTTGCCCAAATTGAAGAGCTTTATAACTTGAAGACTTTGCTCGAATTTGAAGAGCTTTACGCCTTACAGATTTAGTTCAAAGTCGGGGAGCTTCATGACATACAATATATACTCATGTACCACGAAGCATTATAACTTGCAGTTTATGCTTGTGCGTTGAGGAGCATTATAACTTGAAGTTTAGGCTCGTGCGTTAAGGAGCATTATGACTTGCAGTTTAGGCTCATGCGTCAAGGAGCATTATAACTTGCAGTTTAGGCTCATGCGTTAAGGAGCATTATGACTTGCAGTTTAGGCTTATGCGTCAATGAGCATTATAACTTTCAGTTTAGGCTCATGCGTTAAGGAGCATAGCAACACGCATGGATTCTTCAGTTTCATATTCGGATGAATATTTGCCCCCATTTTGAGCATCGTCTACTTCTATTTCATCATGAGGCTCAAAGTCAGGAAACCTTTGATCTTCACTTGTAGCCATACTCAATTCCATATTATGTGCACGAGTTGCTAGTTCTTTAAATATTTTGGGTTTTATGCCTTGTAAGATATAGCGAAGACTCCAATGCATGCCTTGAATGCACATTTCAATGCCAGAAGTTTCGCTAAGGTGATCTTTACAGTTGAGGCTTACATTCCTCCAACGATTGATAAAGTCGATAACTGGTTCACTCTTACGTTGACGTGTATTTGTAAGTTCTACCATACTCACAGTACGTCTCGTACTTGTAAGCACGTGATTTTTTCCCTATATGAATTACTCCCATAAATTCAAGAAAATAAATTTCTTTTCATTATTTGCAATTTTATGGATTTTGTGACCTTTTATGTTAATTGTTTGCATTTTGTCTGTGCATTTTTATTAATGAAAAATACAAAATATGAGCATTTGCATTTAGAATTTTATTTAGAATTTTAGGATTAATCAAGTAATTAAGTTATTTTATAAAAAGAAAAATCATAAAAAAACAACTCGTCTTTGCATTTAGCTTCAAATCTTGCAGTTTCTCTTAATTTGATAATTAATTAGTTATTGTAAATATCTTGTTTTTAGCAATTAACCTAATTTGGTAGGATAATTTTGGTTTACAATTAATATAGGTTTTATTTTTAATTTAAAAAAAAAGAGAGGAGTTTGAAAATAAAAGAATGAATTAGAAAAGAAGAGGAGGAAAGGTGAGAGATCACATTTTTGGGCCTAATTGAATCTTCTCAACATGCCCAATTCAATTTCTCTACATCCCGCCCAGTCTAAGCCCAAGCCAGGGCTGTACCTCGGTCCAGACTGTCCCCTAGTTAAACGACCCCGTTTGGATTAGAAACCATTTGAGTCGTTGATCTCACCTCTTCCAACGGCTCAGAGTCTCCACCCCATTCCCTTAAAAGTGTCCTAAAATGCTCAGAGACCAAACACTTCGGCCTCTCATCTTCTCCATCTATCTTAACCCTAGCCATCCTTGAGTTCTGCCATTTTCACAGGCAAACGGAGCTCCAAACCTCACCAAATCTTAACCATTCCTTCCCCATACTCCCTCAAGCACTAGGCTGGTAAAATTTTTCCCAAAATCCCCACCCTTAGCTCCAAATCTCGAATCTGATGTCAAAGTTGAGGTTCAGGTTCTATGCTTTGTTCAAATGGTATTTAGGCCATTAATGGGTCAGAACTTATGCCAACCGGTTGTTCCCCATGAGAGCAAACGGTTAGCATTGATTTTGACTCATTTCGAGGCTCACCAAACCCATGCAAGACCAAAATCAACAAAGCTTATCAAGTAGAATCGTTCATCAAATCTCCCGTAGGTTTCTGGTAGAAGAGCGGACAATACATCTCCTTTCTCTTGACGGTATGTCCATTTCAGCTTTAGCCCTGTTTTTTTGGTTTCCTCAACTTTGATCTCATTCTGTTCGCCACTCGCCTCTTTACTTGTTATGGGATTTTAATCCAATAAGGTTCCTCCTGCTTTCTTTGGTTTAAACAAAATGTTAACTTTCTAGAGGTTTAATTTAATTGGGTTCCTGATCTTTTCCCTCTTACTTAGTGGTAATTTCAGTTAATTAGCGTAGTCGGGCTCACCATTTTTAGGATTCTATTGTTTGAACTTTTGTATGTTTGATCAGAGTCTTGTTCTCTTATTATCGTTTGATCCGAGTGTTGTTCTGCTGTAATGGGCTTTAGATTTTCTGTTGGGTTTGGGGTAAGGCAAACCTGAGCATCGGATGGCCATCCGTTCAGGCCCAGGTTTGAAGTCCAATTAGGCCATTAGTCAAGCCTCACCCGGGTAAATGGTTGAGTGTAATTTTCAGGGGTATGAGGGGTATTTTAGGCAATGTACTTGGGGAATCTCTCAAGTAACTGCTAAGGAAGCTTCCTAGAAGCTAAAAATTGGTTTTACTTGGCCAATATGTTAGAAAATCAGGGACTAAGTAACAAAAGGGAAATTAAGAAAGGGGTAAAGTGCAAAGTCTGGCTTACATTTGCTGCCTTAGTAACTTGACTATAAAGGCATTGTTACTTGCAGCTTAATTCAAGGTTTAAGAGATAAAAATCAGAAAAAATACAGGCGGCTGAAGATTTTTCTAGAGAAACACTATTTTATTGCTTCCGCTTGGTATTTTTTGAAATTTCTCTAATCCTGAAGCATTTTCTGGTCCATTTGAGGTTTAGAAAAGGGATTGAATTTGGTTTAAGGTCCGATTTCGTAGTTTTTGGGTTACATTCAAGTGAACTATTCTAGAAGACTAGTCCAACTTTGTTTATAGGTTTTAAAATTGGTTCATTGGATTATTTTCCTGCTGCTGATCTCTGCTCGTTGCTGCTGATAACCCTTAACCTCTGTTTCTCATTTCTAGGTACACAACTCTGTAACTCTTTGGTTGTGAAGTGAAGAAATGAAATGAAAATGGGATTTGAAGCATTGTGTCAGATGATGTTGTTTATTCACAGTTTTTCTTCATAATGTCTGTATGTTTGATCATCTGAGTCAATGTGGTGTGGTTGTCTTCAGTTAGATTAGATAGATTATTGTACTATAATTGAATTATGGACTGTGTTCATGCAGCTTAACTGTATTATAATTGATTCATGTTGAGTTTGTCTCAGTACAACTTGGTATTTGGGTCTGAATATTTTGTTTTTCTTCTTTTTGTAACTTTTCTTAAACCCTCTGAGAATAAGAGTGGTCCAAACAAGGGTTGATTGGTTTTGATTTTCTGAAAATAACATTTTGGTTTTGTTAAATGCTAAAGATGGTTTGGGAAGTCATATTGATCTATTAAGGGAAGTATGGCAAGCATGTTTAGTCTAAGATATAATTCAGACTATCGTTGTTCTTCATAAATTAGCTTACGTATTCACCACCTATCATAGCTCAAGTGAATGTCTCAAATAGTACAGCAATGCTCTCTTAAAAGTAGTTTCAAAATCTAAGAATAGATTCGAGCATGATTAATAGTGGATGTCCCTTTTTTCGAATTTTAAAAAATGTTAATTCCTTCATGATTTTGATAAAGCGTATCAAATTGAAAAAAAAATCAGTAGTCCTGGCGTGTTGTTTCCTGGGAATAGATTGATTTCAATATGTGTGTTGCCTCATGCCATCGTAGGGGCTCGACCTCGAGCTACTGTTTTTTTGGCTGCCAAGTTTCCGAGCTGGGCCTACTCGAGGTCTCCGTTTTGAGCTTCAATGATTCTGTGCATATAGGCATTTGCAAAGGGTTTTGGGCCTGTTGAGCCCGGGTGTGGGAAGAGATTGAAATTGGACCTTAGCAGCCCTTCAATTTATTATTTTCCGAATATGTAATAGCTTTGAGTTCTTGTTAATAGATAGAGGCCCCACGTTTATTCTTGGCTAATTAGATTCTCTTGACATTTTGAGTTGTGTCATTCAAACCAGTAACAACTTATGTCCCTCATGTATTAGTTTAAAAACGCTCTAATTAGAATAAATTGAGTGTGCCATGCCAAACAAAAATAACAATTGCATGACCCTCATGTTAATTAATATTGTATTGATCCTTAGAATTCAAGGCGTGCCATCTAGCAAATTTTCATGGCCCTCGCAAAGTTGCTAACGCGTAGTTGCTTTAGGTGCGTTATTTAATAACATTATCTTCCTAAATTCAGGTGCGTATTTATGTGACCCAAATCCAACTCTCAACAATATTAAAATATATCGAAGACTACGGGTGCATTTATGTGACATGGTTCAAGACGTGTTTTAACAGCGTTGCAATATTCCTAAAAATGACTAAAAGCGGTTAAAGTTTTAAAAATGACCATAGGTTTAAAAGTGTTTAAAATCAGATAATTAAGCCGAATATAACAGTTGAGCGATCGTGCTAGAACCACAGAACTTGGGAATGCCTAACACCTTCTCCCGGGTTAACAGAATTCCTTACTCGGATTTCTGGTTCGCGAACTGTTAAATAGAGTCAATCTTTTCCTCGATTCGGAATTTGAACCGTTGACTTGGGACACTATAAATCTCCCAAGTGGTGACTCTGAATCTTTTAATAATAAATCCCGTGTCGATTGTACTTTAATAGGAAAAACTTCCTTTATTACTCCCTTCCGGGGGTGTAGTGAAAAAGGAGGTGTGACAGCTCTGGCGACTCTGTTGGGGAAAAGAACCCAGAACTTTGGCTTTATCTATTATTTGACTCTATTACATGTTTGGGCCTAATGTGCTAAATGTTAATTTTTACCGCTTTTGATATTATCTGAACTGTCGATATAAACTGCTACGAAATCCTTCTCTTGTCATCTTCGGGGATGTGCTCGCTGGTCGAGACTCTCTATTCTGTTAGTGTCATACCTTGAAATAAGAAAGAGGCTCGGACAAGTTACTAAGCCGGATGGCCTTTTGGTTCCCGGTACGTAGCCCCCTACTCGACTCGAGTTGTCCGCTCTGGTACACAGTCTAGAACATATACCCAGATTTTGAACCTAGAATAACTCAGCCTCACGCTGGATCCCTAGTAGGTACGCTTGTTTGCATTATGTGCATTTGACTTAGGGGACTCAACATAGGGGTTGGGTCCGTCTAGGACATGTGTACCCAAAATAACAGACCATCCTGATGCATCCTATTTGTGCATTTATCTGCTTTGGATTTGCATGTTGACCGGCTTTTAGAATAAAAGGGGAGAGTTTGGAAAGGAAAATAGCAAAGTGAGTGCTGAGAGGGGTAATCACCTATTTTGAAAAAGAAAAACCCAATGTCCAAATGGTACTGAAACTCTGCCAAATATTTTGAGAAAAAAATGAAAAAACAAGAAGAGAAGGAAAAGGTTTTGTTTTCAAAAATAGTTGGTTTTGTTTTATTTGCCCGAACTACGCTAGTTTGATTCTCCCAGGGCGTGGGATACATAGGCAACCCCTATCGGGTCTAACTTCCCGTTTGCAAAATTAGCCCAAAAGAACAAATTTTTCTTCTTCTTCATGGTAAGTAAGAAAGGTGATGTCATTCTTGTCGCAAATAGCCGAATGTCCCTAAAAGGGCGTTGGAAGACTATTTTTTGCAATAACAGCCACCTTTGGTCATTTTTATTTTAATTTGGGTAAGTTAGCGAGCAAAACCTTAAAATCTTCTTCCCCGAAGTGCTGAAAGACCGTATTTGCAAAAATTGGGTTTTAGTTTGAAATAAACTTTTGAAAATTGGTGTTGTTTCCTTTGTGTCAAAATGAGTCATAGTTTTCTTTTAATCACCTTAATAAATGTGCAGGATGAGCACAATTCAACATGAACCTTTCTCAATCATGAACAAAATCCCCTTGGAGTTGCATATGTGATGGGATGATCTGGGTAAAGAAGGGAAAGACAAGGTCAAACAATATTTGAGAGGTCTTACCGGTTTATTGAAGATTAGGCCTAGGTAAGACATCATAAAAGCATTGGTTACATTCTGGGACCCGACACACAACATGTTCCATTTTTCAGATTTTGAACTCACCCCGACTTTGGAAGAAATAGCCGGGTACATTGGGAGTGCTGAGGTTCCTTTAAGACATAAGTACTTGGTTGCTCTGGGAACCGTAGCTGTGCATAGATTCTTAGACTCACTGAAGATATGCAGGGGGGTCCACAAACTAGATTTGGCAGCTAGTTTTTGTACTCCACAATTTATATACCAGAGATACGGCCACATAGGAGGGTTCAACAATCCGGAGAACAAAATATGTAGCAAAGGGAACCGCCTCAAATGGGAAGAACATAGGTGTTTTGCTTTTATGGCGGTCTTCTTGGGACTTGGTGTTCCCTAGGAAATATGGAAATATCGACATAAAAATAGCTGGGGTTGTCAGCACTTTACTTACCCAGTCCAAAAGCACCCTTGCACCCATAAAAGTAGCTGAAATCTTCCGCGCTCTCACAGCCTGCATAGCCGGAGGAGACTTCTTTGAGGGGTGCAACTTGTTGCTGCAAATGTGGATGATTGAACACCTATTCCATCGTCCTCAATTCATGAGTTATGGGTCAACAGAGAAAACCTGCATAGAGGAATTTTATACGAGGATTGATGGGATTAGCTTGCTAGAAGGGGTCACAGGATGGATATCACACCTCTGTTCCATCACTGCTAGCCAAATAGAGTGGACGTTTGGATGGTTGCCTGTGGATGAGATCGTATATATGCCAGTTATCGGACCTCACTTCCTCTTGATGGGTCTCAGGTGAATCCAGACTTACTCCCCGTATCGGGTGCTGAGACAACTTAGGAGATACTACATAGTGCCAAAAGATGAAGATCTCAGTGCCCAAGTAGTCGAGATTGGTTCTGATGGCCAGTTTCCTAAAGCAGCAGTCCGCCAAATTTAGAGCGAGTGTCAATACTTGGCGGAAAATACCTGTGTACGGGATCAATCCAAAGGAGAAGTTTCACCAGGGTACCATGCTTGGTATAGAAGAGAAATTGCGTTTGGGAGGCCGGCAAAAAGAACCCACCTTCAGGATTTTGTCGAGTCATTACAAGAACTGTGGGCTTGGTTAGTGATCACGCCCAACTATGCCTTATAAAAAGGACTCTGCGGACGTTGTAAATATAACCCCGAGTATTATGCCCAGGGTCGAATCCACAGAGAGTTAACCTATCAACCACTATCTTCAGACCCACTAATCTTCAGAACCAGCTTCCCAAATATTCAAATCTCAGTTGAATGTTCTTTAACAACTACGTTTGCAAGTAACTAAATAGCTGTAAACTAAACTAATAAAGTTGTAAACAATAATGAGAAAAAGCTAAGGCAATGATTTCCCCTATTGATGGAATCCCTTCTGTTTATGCTCATACAAATTTACCAACACATCTCTATCAATCATGAACGCTAATCTTACCGTAAATCTCTCCCGGGTAATCACAATAATTTACTATTGCACTCTCCTGAGATACACTAGCTTACTTTATTTAGCACGATTCACTTTAGATTACACCCAAGGCTTCGTTATCCCTAATCCCGCCTTTAAACCCACAATTATAGATTCCTCTAATAATCTAGGAGTCGTGTTGTTCAACAATAACCTAAATATGCACTCTTTTCCAAGTTATGCACACTAAATAGGCACAGTTAATTGAGGATCCTATCAATTAACCACAACAAACACAAAGTTGAACAAATAGAGATTGAAACTAGCAATTTGTATTCATATAAACAAGAAGTTCATCATCCAATAGGTTCCATCAAAACCTTAGACAAGGAATTTAACTACTCATAGCTATGGGAAAACAAACTAAGATAAAATTCATCATAAAAATCAAAAGTAAAGAAGAAAGATGTTTTATGTATTCTCTCACAATAGTTTCCCTTGCCAAGATACTCTCAAAATCAATACATGCCTCTTTTGGGCGAAGTCTAATGTTTTAAATAGGGTTTAGGTCTAAAAATCCCATATTTGCACTCTGACCCCCGAACTTTCTGCGCCTGCCACGGTCGCGGTAGAACCGCAGCCAAATTATTTTTCTGAATCCTGAGGGCTGGTAGGGCGTAGCTTCATTGGGAATTTACACATTTGGCCTCTTTTCTCCAATTTTTGACTCCAAAACTGCTCCTTAGCCTTCCTTATACATATATCACCTGTAAATCATGAAAAACACTAATAAGAGCATTTTGTTATCACTTTTAGCATTAAAACTACACAAGAAGGTGATTATTTAAGGTGTGATTATAGTCAAATTCACCTATTATCAACACCCCACACTTAAACCTTTGCTCGTCCTCGAGCAAACTAAACCACACTTCTAGGCCTAACTGTTCAATGCATTGCCCCAATTTATGTCACACCCGCTATTATCAATGATCGACCTAAGCAATGCACAATCATATCTCAAATGCAGACTCTCATGCCAAAACACACTTGTGCTCACTCTAATTACTCTAACAGAAGTGAAGACTCACTTTTTCTTCCTCAGTCACATGCCCTCACATAAACAACATCTGAGAGAAGTTCCACACACATAAAATTCAACAATAAGGAACCATATGTAGAAAGAATTCAGTCACTCTCAGCAAGGAGCATTCACATGCCACACAGACACACCATAAGCTTGCCCCTATTGTAATACTCTACTAATCGAGCCATTCAGTCAAAGATCAAGAGGTCTTTATAGGTTGTAATGTAGGCTAAGGGACGAGTAGGATATATTTGGATATAGTGACTCACCTCCCTAAGCACTTTTAATACACACTTCCTTTTATTTCACCTTTATGTTCAACCCAATCATTATTCCACATTTTATTTCACTTGCGACCCCCACTTTTCTTTAGGTACAACTGACTTCTTCTTTTTTTTTTTCCAGAGATTTATTGTACAATGCCAGTTCACCAATCAAACCCTTAATTCTTGATTCCTTTTTTTTTCTAACTCCCTACTACCCCACACTTTGACTTTTGTATATTCTTTAGTGATTCAAGTGCTTCTAGGAGGTAAAGGTTCAAACAATTAAGCTTTTTCAAACACAGCGATTTAGATCATTATAGGGTTATCNAAAGTTCTAAGTATCATATGCAAGAATAGGATGCAAGTAACAACTCACACACACTTAGCATGTAACTCATTTCGAATTAGTTCATCAACACAATCATACAAGTGTTCAAGCAAGACAAGATGTGCAAAATTAAGGCATATATTATGAGTCCACAAACAAGCTTAGACGTCACACTCTCAAGTTCTTTTTTTAGTTATTTTCAAGTGTGCACATCTGGGGTTACATTCTGACCTTCACTCATCTAATCCTAAAACTAAAAAAAAATCTACCTAACCCGGTTCAAGAAAAACCCTTGGAAAAGAACCGTGGTCAAAAGAAAAATCAAGGGGGAGGTACTACACTACCTAAAAGAAGAAAAAAAAATAAAAAGAAAATCTACATGGACTACTTCCCTCAAGAGTACTGTCCAAATAGTCCGTCATCAAGAAGAGTTCTGTAACTTTGTTTTTGATTTTTTTTTTATAATTATTTCCGACTTTGACCCTCAAGAGACCCATTGACAAGTGTCCGTCGTTGAGCCAAGTCAGCTAATCCTAATATAGACCTAATCAAATATATACAACACTAACGCTACACTACATTACATCCATATATAATAAGACATACAAACAGAGCAAGTCTCCCACCCCACACTTAAAATCATGGCATGTCCCCATGTCATATAAATAAAGTAAAGAGCAGAAGGGTTAGAAGACTTCCCTGAGACTCAGTCAGAGTCGGAGACAGTGCTGGGATCGACATGGCAGGCTCTCCCTAATGCACGAAACCAGGCCATGAATCGGCTCTCAGCCCTGGACTGCCTCTGAGACATGACATCCATCCTCGTGTGTAAGCCATCCACTGAGGTGCGGCGATCCGCAACCTCTTCTTCCATGGACCGTAGCATAGGCCTGGTGGACTTTGATCTGGATATGCCAGTCCCAGAATAAGTGTATCTAGATGGTCCAGCACTGTCAGCGGACCTCCTGGATGGAGAAAGAGGGATCAGATCATCATTTTCGTCATCTATCTCAATTGTGGTCCTTATTCCCCGGCCCACTCTGATGCTAGAAGCTTTGAATGCTGCTTTGGGTGGCAAACCTCCATCGACAGGATTGGTGGGGGTGTTTCTCATCAAGCACAGTGTGGTCACCAAGGAAAGTAAATAGAATCCCTTTGTCAGTAGCGGTCCCCGTATGACCATTTCATCACCAATTATCCGGGCCGCATCAAAATCCTTCCTTGTCACAAAGCACCAAGTCAACAGTGCCCGATTGAAGTTCACGTCCGTTGTATTACTGGATGGCAGGAACCTGCTACAGATAACAGTCAACCAACACTTGTCCAAGTGGTTGAAAGAGTTAGAGTTGAGTGTTATTTGGTCACGTATCCAAATGGGTCTCCCCCTGTGCAAAGTACATCCGTCATGACCTCCCATGTCACCCCCGTCCTGTCGTGGTAATAGTCGACTTCACTGGTGAACGGAGGCAGCCGCAACACCTGGCGAATTGTTGGAACTATAGCACTTACCAACGTACCACGAACAATCACCTCCCTACCCAAGTGCAATGGGCAGTTGGCATAAAATTCTCGAACCAGCATCTTGTTAACTGGGGCAGGGTCGTCAAATAGGAATTCTATTTCCCGCCTCTGTATTTCTTCAAACATCTCCACCTTTTTGGCTCGGAGGGCTACCCGATCAATCAGGATCTCATGGAGGAAGGTCTTTGTAGCCTTGGCGTTGAAGTCGTCCTCCGCCAGTTCCGATTGGAACCTGGACTCATCATAAGTAGGTCGCTGGGATGGGCCTCCAGATCGCCTTTGTCTTTTAGGAGCCATGTGACCTGTAAGGAATCAATAGAAACATCAAATGTGCCTTAACTAGTGCCAATCGGATGGGTACTCAGACTTCACCACCCGATGGCACCAAAAACTTTCCCTCAATTCATTCATAACAACCTCCACAATAGGCCCACAATTTTCTTACCACTTCCGGCATAATACACCCCATATTTGCTCCTTTCAATGTTACACATGAGATACAACACCATCATATATCAACTACAACCAAACCACCAATTAACTACACATCATCAACCATCAATTACAACACCCCAAACCTAGGTTGGGCGTAAAACACCCCAAAAATATACAACATAATACCCAACATTTCGGCCAACACATGACCCAATACCATACTACACCACAAAAATATAGTTTAGGCCTCCAAGCCACCTAAACAACTTCACAATTATTTAATAATGGAGACCCAATCAATTTGGCACCAAACAACCTCATAAACATCAACTACAACAATGG
>MU746535.1:35292-59503 GCA_026770625.1 Nicotiana glauca
AACCAGCTTCCCAAATATTCAAATCTCAGTTGAATGTTCTTTAATAACTACACTTGCAAGTAACTAAATAGCTGTAAACTAAACTAATAAGGTTGTAAACAATAATGAGAAAAAGCTAAGGCAACGATTTCCCCTATTAATGGAATCCCTTCTGTTTATGCTCATACACATTTACCAACACATCTCTATCAATCATGAACTCTAATCTTACCGTAAATCTCTCCCGAGTAATCACCGTAATTTACTATTGCACTCTCCCGAGATACACTAGCTTACTTTATTTAGCACGATTCACTTTAGATTACACCCAAGGCTTTGTTATCCCTAATCCCGCCTTTAAACCCATAATTATAGATTCCTCTAATAATCTAGGAGTGGTGTTGTTCAACAATAACCTAAATATGCACTCTTTTCCGAGTTATGCACACTAAATAGGCACAGCTAATTGAGGATCCTGTTAATTAACTACAACAAACAACAAGTTGAACAAATAGAGATTGAAACTAGCAATTTGTATTCATATAAACAAGAAGTTCATCACCCAATAGGTTCCATCAAAACCTTAGACAAGGAATTTAGCTACTCATGGCTATGGGAAAACAAACTAAGATAAAATTCGAAAGTGAAGAATGAAGATGTTTTGAGTATTCTCTCACAATAGTTTCCCTTGCCAAGATACTCTCAAAATCAATACATGCCTCTTTTGGGCGAAGTCTAATGTTTTAAATAGGGTTCAGGTCTAAAAATCCCATATTTGCACTTTGACCCATGAACTTTCTGCGCCTGCCGCGGTTCTGCCGCGGTCGCGGTAGAACCGCGGCCAATCACCCTCTCTGAATCTCTAAAGTTCTAAAGCTGCCTTCTGCCGCGGTTCTGCCGCGGTTCTGCCGCGGTCGCGGTAGAACCGCGACCAAACCATTTTTCTGAATCCTGAGGGCTGGCAGGGTGTAGCTTCATTGAGAATTTACACATTTGGCCTCTTTTCTCCAATTTTTGACTCCAAAATTGCTCCTTAGCCTTCCTTATACATATATCACCTGCAAATCATGAAAAGTACTAATACGAGATTTTTGTTATCACTTTTAGCATTAAAACTACACAAGAAGGTTATTATTTAAGGTGCGATTATAGTCAAATTCACCTATTATCAGTTAGCCAAGGAGAATGAATACAGGGCCAAAATAGGAGAGGTGGAAAAGCAGGTTTGGGACCTTCAGTTTAAAAACAGTTTGCAAGCCGCAGCCAATGAGGGTGAAAAGAATAAGCTAGCCAAAGAAAATGAAGTCTTACGAGCCCAAATTCGAGAAATGAAAATAGCAGCCAAAAATCTCGCCAGGAGTGTAAAGGATGAAAAGCTCATAAAGAACCTTAGGCAGAAAGTGGATGATTATGGTTTTGATTTGAACAAAGCGGAGAATGAATTGGCCAGGGCTCGGACACAATTCGCTAAGAATGCGAAAGAAAGAGCATACATGGTTAGATAGTTAAAAGAGCAATACGACAATGAGGTTGCGGGGTTAAAGAAATGGGTCATCACTATCGAGAACAAAATGGTCAAATAAGCCAAGGATTTTAAAGTTGAAAGGGAACAATGTTATGATCTTATGGCTCAGATGGAGGAAGAAGTGCAACAGCTGCAAAATTAACATCTCCACGACACTCAGGTATTAGAAGCCCGTAATCGGCAGGTAGGGCATCTGCTTCAGGAGAAGGGTAGGACCAGTGAGAGGATTAGGGCCATTGCCGATTATATTGTTATGAAGTGCCAATCATGTGAGGATCTGACCCGTACCACTTTCTTTGCAGCGGTGATGATATTTGTCCGACAAATCATGAGTGATTTAGAGAGGCTCCAAGGGAATCTTGCATATAGGCCCGCGGCGAGGCCGAATGATGCCCCACAGGCCCCAAGAGTTTTCGAGGCATTAATGTACTCGTGATTTTTGTTTGAGTCTGTACTTTCTTGAGGATGAAGTCTGTTTTGAGTATATTAATTCTTGTTGTAGTCTATATTTCCATCTTTTCAGAGTCTGTTAGTTTCTTTTGAGTTTGCAAGTTTTTGAGTCATTGTAATCAAAGTATTTGCTTTTTATGAAAAATTGAAAATCTCAAAATATTTTGTTACTTATTTTCATTTATATCCCCAAGAACTATGCTTGGTATAATTCATACGGGGTCATAATACGTAGGCAATCTCCATTGGATTCGACCATAACCAAATGAAAAAAAGAAGAAGAAAAAAGAGAGGAAAAACAAGAGAGAAAAAGAAAAGGAAGAGAGAGAAAATAAGAAACTGAGAGAAAGAAACAATAGCAAAACAAAAGGGAGAAATGAGAGGATAAAAACACAGAGAAAGCAAAGGCAAGAATGAGAATAGAAAAAGAAACATAAATTGCAAATGGAAATAAGGAAAGCCGGGATGACGCATGCAACCGACCAAAGGCATAATAGAAACTGTTAACTGCTTAGGTGCATTCATGCCCTCAAATATGCGATTACCAATCTGTTAAAGCCCTAATACTGACAAGGTTGTTGTTGATGTATTGTGTACATGCAAGTGGTTAGTTGATTGGCATTCTAGCAACTCATTCCTACAACACTCGGTCAAAAGACAAGCTGAACATGACCAACCAAGAACTAGAGGCGAGTATTGTCGACCCGTCAAAAGAGGTGGAAGAATTTGATGTTAACGCGATGAAAGAAAAGATGTATAGGCTGAAGCAACAAATGGCTAAAATGTACCAGGCCTGGGCAAAGGGGCATCCACCACCGGTTTATCCCGCCAACCCTGTTTATATGCCACCATTGGCTCAACCTCAGGACCCTCTTACTGTGAATTCGTCCCCAGCCTTTCCCACCTACCAACAATGCTATGGCACTACCTTCTAAACACCACCAGCTCCACAACCCAAACAAGTCCTATACCCTCCTCCACCAACTACTCCTATTTTTGTGGCACCACCACCTTCTGCATTACATGGATCTTCCAGTGAGCCTCTATTCTAGACTCACGATAACCATTATTACCCCCAGAAACTACCTTCAAAATTCTAGAACCATGTTCTTACACTCCTCATTTTGATCTCTCAGCAGAAACTGAGAAGCCTCCTAGAATCCTGAGCAGGAGGAGATGATTAGGAAAGTCAAGAGCTTGAAGCAATTTTTTAGGAATATGCAGGGGCTAGGTGGTCAAGTAAGTGTGGTGTATAAAGACCTATGTTTGTTCCCGGATGTTCAATTACCAGCAGGGTTTAAAATGCCCAAATTTGACTTGTGCGACGGGCATGGTGATCTAGTGGCACATTGAGAGGTTTTTGTAGCAAGATGAGAGGAACAGGTGGGAGAGATGAATTACTGATGGCATATTTCAGTCAAAGTTTAAGTGGCTCAGCTTTGGAATGGTACGCCCGACAAGATCATGGTCGGTGGTACACTTGGGATGATCTAGCCCAAGCATTTGCTTGCCATTTTTAGTATAATCTTGAAATCATTCCGGATCGCCTGTCATTGACCAAGATTGAGAAAAGACCTGTGAGACTTTTAAAGAATATGGCTTCCGTTGGAGAGAGAAAGCAACGAGGGTTGACCCTCCGATGAAAGAGAGTGAAATAGTTGATTTCTTCTTGTAGTCCTTAGAGCCCACTTATTTCGGTCACTTGGTGTCAGCAATAGGGAAATCCTTTAATGAAGTGGTAAAAATGGGAAGCATGGTAGAGGAAGGACTCAAATCTAACAAAATCACGAGTTATTCAACAATCAAGGCGACCACCCAGGCCATTCAAAGCGACACTGGAGGTGTATTGAGAAAGAAGAAGAAAGAGGAAGCTACAACAATTGAGTCAAGAGCTTGGTCCAGGGGCCCATCACCTTACTATAACCAGCCTCGACCCCACCACCAAACATACCCCCACACTCCATATAGCCCACCACAACACTACTACCCACCACCAGATCCCCACTTCTCTGTCCATCATGCTGAAACATACACTCAATCCCCAGCCCACGCGTAATGGCATGCGCCAACCCCACAGAATACCTACCCAGCTCCACAAAATACCTATCCACCCCCAAGAGCCTACAAAAATCCCTCTGGAATAGGTTTCCGACCAAATCAAGCCTTCAAGAATGAGAGGTTGCAGAAGTAGAAGACTTTCACTCCATTTGGAGAATCATATACCAGTCTATTCCACAGGTTGAGACAATTGGGTATCTTGAATCCGATTAAGCCTAAGCTACCAAATCCCCCTCCGAGAAATCTTGACCATTCGGTGAGTTGTGAATATTGTTCAGGGGCTCCGGGGCATGACATAGAGAAATGCTGGAAGTTGAAAATAGCTATTCAAGAGCTTATTGATACCCATCGGATCGAGGTTCAAGCCCGGGAAGCGCCTAATATCAACCAGAGTCCATTGCCGGCCCATCATGAGACCAATATGATTGAGATAGTGCATAAAGGAGGATAGCCGAAGAATCCCTCGCAGACTATCATGATGATCAAGTCCAGTGAAGTCAGGCCGAGTGAAAAGTCAACTAGTGGGAAGTCGTTGATCAAGTTGAAAGAGACAGACAATACACCAATTATGATAGTTGAGAAGGAGTCCTCAAGCGGGGTTGCAGTGAAACAGGGAAAAGCAAAAGTGGTGGTACCAGGGGCAGGAAACAAGCATGTTGTGGTTGTGGAAGGTTATCGCACAGAGCCGGTCATCATCAAACTAGTAACTCAACTACCAATAGTCAACAGCAAGGCCGTCCCTTGGAATTATGGTCGATTGACAATGACTTACAAAGGGAAAGAGGTTAAAAAAGAAGTTTGTAAGACCCATAGTTTGACTCGCTCGGGGAGATGCTTTTCCCCCGATGAGTTAAGAAAATCCAAAACCTCTAAAGATAACCCAGTGTTAGTGAAGAAAGCTATGACCGAAGAAGAAGCGGAAGAGTTCTTAAGGAAGATGAAGGTGCAGGACTATTATATTGTAGAGTAGTTGAGGAAGACCCCTGCTCAGATCGCATTGCTCTCATTGTTAATCCATTCAGACGAGCACTGCCAGGCGTTTACGAAAATCTTGAACGAGGCCCATGTTCCTGACAATATCTCTGTAAACCATTTGGAAAAGATAGCAAACAAGATTTTTGAGGTAAACGGAGTCTCTTTTTCTAATGATGAATTACCCGTGGAGGGTACTAAGCATAACAGAGCCCTTTATCTTACGGTGAAGTGCGAAGATTTTGTGGTTACCCGGGTACTGATTGATAATGGGTACAACACAAATATTTGCCCTCTCTCCACCCTGGACAAATTGAAAGTGGACGATGAAATAATTCACAAGAACAATATTTGTGTTCGGGGGTTCGACGGTGGAGGGAAAGATCCAGTCGGGGATATAGTGTTGGAGCCGACAATAGGTCCAATTGAATTTACTATGGAATTCCAAGTACTGGATATGGCGGTTTCTTACAATCTTTTGCTGGGTCGACCCTGGATTCATACCGCCAAGGCAGTGCCGTCTACCCTGCACCAGATGGTTAAATTTGAATGGGACAGACAGGAAATTGTGGTGCACGGCAAGGATAATCTGTGTGCCCTGAGTGATGGCATTATACCTTTCATCAAAGTTGAAGACAACAAGGGTCTGTGGGTCTATCAGGTCTTTCACATAATATCAGTTGAGAAGATCCTAGAGGGGAAAAGCACTCCGGTTCCTAAAGTAACGGCCGCATCAGTCATGGTGGCCTCAGAGATGTTGAAGAGTGGATTCGTACCTAGCAAGGGTTTGGGTGCTTCTCTGCAAGGCATCGTACAACCAGTGTCTCTTCCCAAAAACTTGGATACCTTTGGTTTGGGATTTAAGCCCACAACTGCGGATGTCAGAAGAGCCAAAAAGTTGAAGCAGAGGGCGTGGGTCCTTCCAAAGCCCATCCCGCGGCTGTCTAGATCATTTGTCAGACCTAGTGACAGAAAGTGCCCAGTATCAATGGTTCCCAGTTCATTGATCGATGTTGATGGAGATTTGGATAAGGGGTTCGAGAAATTAGTTAACGATGTGAATATGGTGGAAGCTGGAGAGGGTTCGAGCAGGGCGGATGTGCAATTTGTGGGACCCAGTGCAGAGATCAACAATTAGGAAGCTACTCCTCTTCCTACTCGGAGGCAGTCTTGGTAGTCGGCTTTGATTTTTCTTTCAGTTTAATCTGGATTATTTCTGGGGCTGTAATTCAGATTCTATGTTCCGTCCGTTTGGATGTATTAAACCTTGTTATCTTTAAATTTCAATGAAATGCAATTTTCCTTCTTTTTCATTCCTGATAGTTTTTATTTTTGTTTTTCTTTTCTTTCTTGTACAATCCTTTTTATGCTGGTTTCAGTGACATGACATGCATGAGGAATCTCCGGACCAGTCTTAAATGCCAATCTAATTCTAAAATAATAATACAAGAAATTGAGTGCGATGATGAAGTGGAATATGATGATGCGGAGGCCTTTGAAGAGATAAGTAAAGAATTAAGCCATTTTGAAGAAAAACCCAAACCTAACCTGAATGATACAGAAACAATCAACTTAGGGGGTCAAGATAATGTCCGGGAAACTAAAATAAATGTCCATCTTGAACCACAGCTCATAGAGGAGATAATTAAAGAACTGTTCGAGTACAAAGATGTTTTTGCATGGTCATATGACGACATGCCGGGTCTAAGCAATGACTTGGTGGTTCACAAATTGCCCACTGACCCGGCATTTCCCCCTCTCAAGCAGAAGCTGAGAAAATTTAAAACTTATATGAGTGTGAAAATCAAAGAAGAGGTTACCAAGCAGTTTGATGTAAAGGTCATTCGGGTCACGCGGTATCCCACATGGTTAGCCAATATTGTGCTTGTGACAAAGAAGGATGGTAAGACCAGGATGTGCATTGATTACCGTGATCTCAACAAGGAGAGTCTGAAGGATAACTTCCCATTACCAAACATCTATAATTAATTGATAACTGTGCCAAATATGAGATTGGTTCTTTTGTGGATTGTTATGTGGTCTATCACCAGATCTTAATGGATGAGAAAGATGTAGAAAAGACGGCATTCATCACGCCATGGGGAACATACTGCTACAGGGTCATGCCATTTGGTTTGAATAATACTGGGGCAACCTACATGAGGGCGATGACAACCATATTCCACGACATGATACACAGGGAGATCGAGGTGTATGTGGATGATGTAATTGTGAAGACCAGGAAGCAGTATGACCACGTCAGGGATCTGAGAAAGTTCTTCCAAAGGCTTCGTAGGTACAATCTTAATCTCAATCCTGCAAAATGCGCTTTCGGTGTTCCATCTGGAAAATTGTTGGGATTTATAGTCAGCCGTCGAGGTATTGAATTGGACCCATCAAAAATCAAAGCCATCCAAGAATTTCCACCTCCGAGAAACAAGACTGAGGTGATGATTCTGTTAGGGAGATTGAATTACATCAGCAGGTTTATCGCTCAACTTATGGCAACTTGTGAGACTATCTTCAAGCTGTTGAAGAAGGATGTTGCGGTCAAGTGGATAGATGAGTGTCAAGAAGCATTTGATAAGATAAAGGGGTATTTGTCAAACCCACCAGCATTGGTCCCGCCAGAACCATGAAGGCCTTTGATTCTATATTTGACAGTTTTGGACAATTTGTTTGGTTGTACGTTGGGTCAGCATGACATCACCGCAAGAAAGAGCATGTCATATATTATCTCAGTAAGAAGTTCACATCTTACGAGGTTAAGTATACTCAGCTTTAGAGGATGTGTTGCGCCCTAACTTGGGTAGCACAGAAGTTGAAACATTATTTGTCATCTTATACTACTTACCTCATCTCTCGGTTGGATCCGTTGAAGTATATCTTTCAGAATCCTATGCCCATAGGGAGGCTCGCAAAGTGGCAATTCTTGCTCACAAAATTTGACATTGTCTATGTGACCTGGACTGCGCTGAAAGCACAAGCGTTGGCTGACCATTTGGCTGGGAACCCAGTAGATGAAGAATATGAACCTTTGAGGACATACTTCCCTGATGAAGAGGTAATGCATGTTGATGAGTTGGAACAAGTCGAGAAGCCAGGATGGAAACTTTTCTTTGATGGGGCTGCTAATATGAAAGGCGTTGGGATAAGGGCTGTACTCATTTCTGAAACAGGGCAACACTACCCTGTCACGACTCAGCTTTGTTTCTATTGTAACATGGCTAATTATGAGGCATGTACTTTGGGTTTGAGGTTAGCTATAGATATGGGTGTCCAGGAAGTCTTGGTCATGGGTGACTCGGACCTTCTAGTACACCAGATTCAAGGAGAATGGGAAACACGAGATTTGAAGCTTATACCGTACCAACAATGTTTGCATGATCTTTGTCAACGGTTTCAATTAATAGAGTTCAGGCACATTCCAAGGATTCATAATGAGGTTGCCGATACTTTGGCTACTTTGGCGTCAATGTTGCATCATCCAGATAAGGCTTATGTGGACCCTTTACAGATTCAGGTCTGCGATCAACATGCCTTTTGTAATATGGTGGAAGAGGAACTTCATACTAAGCCGTGGTTTCATGATATCAAGGAATATATCAGGATGGGGGTGTATCCGGTACATGCCACAGGTGATCAAAAGAGAACAATTCGATGGTTGGCAAGTGGATTTTTCTTCAGTGGAGGGGTATTGTAGAAAAGAACTCCAGATCTTGGGTTGTTGAGATGCATAGATGCTAGACACGCCACAACTATTATGACCGAAGTACATTCGGGAGTTTGTGGACCACATATGAGTGGATACGTGTTAGCAAAAATATTCTCCGAGCAAGTTATTATTGGCTTATTATGGAGCGAGATTGTATCAGTTTTGTGCGCAAATATCATCAGTGTAAAGTGCATGGAGATTTGATTCACTCTCCACCATCGGAATTGCACACAATGTCCGCACCATGGCCTTTCGTTGCATGGGGAATGGATGTCATTGGGCCAATTGAGCCAGCAACATCAAATGGGCACAGGTTTATTCTGGTGGCCATTGACTATTTCACCAAGTGGGTTGAGGCCGAAACGTTCAAGTCTGTAACCAAGAAAGTGGTGGTTGATTTTGTGCACTCAAATATCATTTGTCAATTTGGGATAGCAAAGGTGATCATTACAAACATTGGGGCTAATCTCAATAGTCATCTGATGAAAGAGGCATGTCAGCAGTTTAGGATTACACATCGTAATTCCACCCCTTACCGCCCCAAGGCAAACAGATCAGTTGAGGCGGCCAACAAGAATATAAAGAAGATACTCTGGAAAATGGTGGAGGGTTCTAGATAGTGGCATGAAAAGCTGCCTTTTGCATTGCTGAGATATCGCACTACTGTTTGTACTTTAGTAGGGGAGACTCCTTATATGTTGGTGTATGGTGACGAAGCAATGATGCCCGCAGAAGTGGAAATCCCATCCCTTCGGATTATCGCAGAAGCCGAAACTAATGATGATGAATGGGTCAAGACCCGTCTGGAACAATTGAGTTTGATCGATGAGAAACGATTGGCAGCAGTGTGTCATGGCCAGTTGTATCAACGAAGAATGGCAAGAGCATATAATAAGAAGGTGCGTCCATGAAAGTTCGAAGTGGGTTAGCAAGTGTTGAGACGTATTCTTCCACATTAGGCTGAGGCTAAAGGCAAGTTCGCCCCAAATTGGCAGGGGGCGTTCATCGTGACGAGGGTGTTGTCCAATAGTGCTTTATATTTAACAGATATAGAAGGCAAGTGTGTAGAAATAGCCATCAATTCCGATGCGGTCAAGAGATATTATGTATGATTTTCTTTAATTTTCTTTATACGACATGTTTTGGAGATTGGAATGAAGAAGGCATTTTGTTCTGCTATCTAAACACTTTGTCCTTTGTTACCCCCTTTGAGCCTTATTGATTTTCTTTCATACTCCTCTTTCGAAATCAGTAGCAAGGATCAGAAGTACAAGCGTGAAAGATAAGTAAAGGAAATGATAGAAAAGAAAAAGAATGAAAAAAAAAGAAATAAAAAAAAGAGAAGAAAAAAAGGAAAAAAGAAGAGAAAAAGGAAAAGGAAAAAATGACAAAAACAAAGAAAAGGCAAAAGGAAGAAAGAAAAGAAAAGAGGAGAAAATGGAAGAAAAAGAAAGGAAAAATAACAACAACAAATTAATTTCTATGATATGAATAACGTTTGACCTGATTCCTATTAAGGATACGTAAGGCAGCCTCACGGTTCGGTCCCATCAAAATAAAGATCCAAAATTCCCCAAGCAAGAAACTAGGGTAGAAGTTGCGATTGTTGTAAGAAATCTGATTCCAAAAGTTATATTTAAACCCATTTGAATTATTTTGAGCCTTTAATACCCTTTCTTTCTAACCCTATCCAATAACCCACATTACGGTCCAAAGAAAGAACTTCTGATCAGTCTTCAAGAAATGCCAAGTCGAGCAAAAAGAGGTGATTCATATCAGGGGAAACACTCCGGTCCAAGCAAGAGAGTAATGAAAAATGAGAGAGTATTATTGGTGAAAACCCTCACGGGCATCGTAAGGCGACGAAAGTTGAGAGAATTGAAATGAGAGTGTCTTATTGGTGAAAACCTTCACGGGCACCTTAAGGCAAAAGTGAGTTGAGAGAAATCATAAATGAGAGAGTCTTATCGGTGAAAACCCTCAAGGTCACCTTAAGACGAAAGTGAGTTGATAAATGAACAAATGTGAGAGGTCTGTGGGTGAAAACCGTTAAGGACACCGCAGGATGAACAAGGTTAGGGTTTGGGTAAAGAAATCAGGTTATGGAATTCTGGGGCAACAAAGTATGGCAACTGAAAGTGGATTGGTTGGATGGATTGGGCCGATTAGTTCGAAATGCATGTCACGATCAATGGTACCATCTGTTCCACTCAGATAAGTCTCTTTCCCTTTTTCCTTCTAGTAAGTTGTCCAGTTTTGGATTTTCTTTATCCTTAACTCTCAAGGTCATTGCATTTCATTTCTTCTGGGGTTTGTTTCTCTAAGATATCTCAATGTCAGTTTTGTTCATACCAAATAAGAAAGGATTTCAAAGCTCACTACCAGCTTTCAAAATTGCAAAGCATAGTGTGGCCAGAACATACCAAAGATAGCATGATGTAAAGTGGGATACAAGGAATCACCGAAAGTTTCATCGCTAGAATGACTTGGTAATGTCGTGAGAGATGCAAAGGTTCAGATAAAGAGGTCAGAGGTGTAAAACAACAGTATGGGTATAGAACACTCGAGTCGTCAAAGGTCATGGGGTTTGAAAGTCAGTCAGAAAGTCAAGCGGTTCAGGGCCAATTCGGAGAAGCAGGTCAAAGCAGAACACGACAACAGAGACATCCTCAGCAAGAATGCCATCAACTAACCACCATTTTAAACTGACAAGATTTTCCTTTGATTGAAACAGGGGCAAAAAATTTTGTTTGTTTCGGAGGAACTCTCCGTAGGGGAAGAGCAAACACCAAACAGGTTTGATCGTAAAACTCTCAGGACCCTCATGGAAAATGTGGCTTAGTTAAATTTCAAAGCAATCATGAATAGCATAGTTTAGCATAAGGAATATAAGTTGGCTTCAAAGTTTTCATGTTTAAGATAAGATTCAATTAGGAATTTTTAGGACCCCTCTGAATAATTGGACCAGGTTTTAAGATTTCCATTAGATAACAAGATGTAGCGTAAATTCTGTTGTAGGGTAGTATAATTTTGTCGTAAAAGTGTCATTTTTTAGGATAAGACTTGATTTTGATTTTCAGGGCTTTCCTGGATAATAGGACGTAGTTTAAGGCCCTCCTAGATAACATGACTTAGCGGAAGTAATACCTTTAGAATATACAACTTAGATCTATAGTTGTCGTCTAATTAAGAGTTGTGAGGACCTCCTTGGATAATAGGACTTAGCTTTCAAACTCTTGATAATAGTTGGTAGAATGATTCAGTTTAACACTCACCTATGTGCCAAGCTACCAAACTGGGGCAGAAAATTTCCTTTGTTTTGTCTATTTTTGTTGGAATCAGGAACCTGCCTGGAGAGCAGGGAATACATTTCAAGTCAGCACTCAGGAGCTTGCCTGGAGAGCAGGGAATACATTTCAAGTCAACAGTCAGGAGCTTTCCTGGAGAGCAGGGAATACATTTCAAGTCAGCAATCAGGAGCCCGCCTAGAGAGGAGGGAATACGTTCAAGTTTAGTAGTCAGGAGCCCGCTTGGAGTGCATGGGAGTACATTTCAATTCAGCAGTCAGGAGCCCGCCTGGAAAACAGGGAATACATTTCAAGTTTAGCAATCAGGAACCCGCCTGGAGAGCATGGGAATACATTTCAAGTCAGCAGTCAGGAGCCCGCCTGGAGAGTAGGGAATACATTGAATTTTAGCAGTGAGGAGCCCACCTAGAGAACAAGGGAATACATTTCAAGTCAGTAGTTAGGAGCCCGCCTGGAGAACAAGGGAATACATTTCTAGGCAGTAGTCAGGAGCCCGCCTGGAGAGCAGGGAATACATTCAAGTTTAGTAGTCAGGAGTCCGCCTGGAAAGCAGGGAATACATTTCAAGTCAGCAGTCAGGAGCCCGCCTGGAGAGCAGGGAATACATTTCAAGTCAGCAGTTAGGAGCCCACCTGTAAAGCAAGGAATACATTTCAAGTCAGCAATCAGGAGCTTGCCTGGAGAGCAGGGAATACATTTCAAGTCAGCAGTCAGGAGCGCGCCTAGAGAGCAGGGAATACATTTCAAGTCAGCAGTCAGGAGCCCGCCTGGAGAGTAGGGAATACATTTCAAGTGAGCAGTCAGGAGCCCGCCTGGAGAGCAAGGAATACATTCAAGTTTAACAGTTAGAATCCCGCCTGGAGAGCATGACAATACACTTCAAGTCAGTAGTCAGGAGCCCGCCTGGAGAGCAGGGAATACATTTCAAGTCAGCAATCAGGAGCCCGCCTGGAGAGCATGGGAATACATTTCAAGTTTAGCAATCAGGAGCCCGCCTGAAGCGCATGGGAATATATTTCAAGTTTAGCTATCAGGAGCCCGCCTAGAAAGCTTGGGAATATATTTCAAGTTTAGCATTCGGGAGCCCGCCTAGAGAGCAAGGGAATACAATTCAAGTTCAGCAATCAGGCATCCACCTGGAGAAAAGGGGCAACATCTCAAATACAGTTCAAGTTCACCGGTCAGGCGTCCACCTAGAGAAAAGGAAAACATCTTAAAATATAGTTCAAGTTCAACAGTTAGGCATCCACCTAAATAAAGGGAAAACATCTCAGATTACAATTCAAGCCAACAACAGAGGAACTTCACCCGGAGAATACAAGTCAACAAGAACCACCGGAGCAAGTTTGAAGGTATACATAGGTTTTGTAATTCATAGATCATTAGTCTAGCTTCTTTTTATTTTTTACATGGTTTAATAAGGGGTTCAGTAAGCAGTAGTAGCAGCATCAACAACAGTGAAATTACAACTTCATGATAGTCCCAGCTACCAAACATTCCTAAACTACATTGACCTGATTCCTTTTTAGCCAAGGATATGTAGGCAACCTCAGAAGCAGGGTGCGGTCAAATGTTTCAAAAATGCTTCCCACGGAATATTCAAACGGGCAAAAATCGCTCGTATCCGCTCACTTTATCTTTGTATGAAAACTCTTCATGTTTGAGCAAAGAGGGGCAGCTGTGAGCACGTGATTTTTGCCCCAAATGAATTACTCCCATAAATTCAAGAAAATAAATTTCTTTTCATTATTTGTAATTTTATGGATTTTGTGGCGTTTTTTGTTAATTGTTTGCATTTTGTCTGTACATTTTTATTAATGAAAATACAAAATATGAGCATTTGCATTTAGGATTTAATTTAGCATTTTAGGATTAATCAAGTAAGTAAGTTATTTTATAAAAAGAAAAATCACAAAAAAACAACTTGTCTTTGCATTTAGCTTTGAATCTTGCAGTTTCTTTGAATTTGATAATTAATTAGTTGTTGTAAATATCTTGTTTTTATCAATTAACCTAATTTGGTAGGATAATTTTGGTTTAGAATTAACATAGTTTTTATTTTTAATTAAATAAATAAAGAAAGAGAGAGGAGTTTGAAATTAAAAGTATGAATTAGAAAAGGAGAGGAGGAAGGGTGAGAGATCAGATTTTTGGGCCTAATTGAATCTTCTCAACAGGCCCAGTTCAATTTCTCTACATCCCGCCCAGTCTAAGCCCAAGCCAGGGCTGTAACTCGGTCCAGACTATCCCCTAGTTAAACGACCCCGTTTGGATTAGAAGCCATCTGAGCCGTTGATCTCACCCCATCCAACGGCTCAGAGTCTCCACCCCATTCCCTTAAAAGTGTCCAAAAATGCTCAGAGACCAAACACTTCAGTCTCTCATCTTCTCCATCTATCTCAACCCTAGACATCCTTGAGTTCCGCCATTTTCACAGGCAAACGGAGCTCCAAACTTCACCAAATCTTAACCATTCCTTCCCCATACTTCCTCAAGCACTAGGCTGGTAAAACTTTTCCCAAAATCACCACCCTTAGCTCCAAATCTAGAATCTGATGTCAAAGTTGAGGTTTAGGTTCTATGCTTTGTTCAAGTGGTATTTGGGCCATTAATGGGTTAGAACTTATGCCAGTCGGTTGTTCTCCATGAGAGAAAACATCAAGCATTGATTTTGACTCATTTCAAGGCTCACCGACCACATGCAAGACCAAAATCAACAAAGCTTGTCAAGTAGAATCGTTCATCAAATCTCTCGTAGGTTTCTGGTAGAAGAGCGCATAGTACATGTCCTTTCTCTTGACGGTATGTGCATTTCAGTTTTAGCCCTGTTCTTTTGGTTTCCTCAAATTTGATCTCATTCTGTTCGCCACTACCTCTTTACTTGTTTTGGGATTTTAACTTAATAAGGTTCCTCCTGCTTTCTTTGGTTTAAACAAAATGTTAACTTTTGAGAGGTTTAATTTAATTGGGTTGCGGATCTTTTCCCTATTACTTAGTAGTAATTCCAGTTAATTTGCATAGTCAGGCTCACCATTTTTAGGATTCTATTGTTTGAACTTTTATGTGTTTGATCAGAGTCTTGTTCTCTTATTATCGTTTGATCTGAGTGTTGTTCTGCTGTAATGGGCTTAAGATTTCCTGTTGGGTTTGCGGTAAGGCAGACCTAAGCATCGGATGGCCATCCGTTCAGGCCCAGGTTTGAAGACCAATTAGGCCATTGGCTCAAGCCTGACCTGGGTAAATGGCTGAGTGTAATTTTTAGGGGTATGGGTGGTATTTTAGGCAATGTACTTGGGGAATCTCTCAAGTAACTACTAAGGAAGCTTCCTAGAAGCTGAAAATGGGTTTTACTTAGCCAATAAGTTAGAAAATCAGGGACTAAGTAGCAAAAGGAAAATTAAGAAAGGGGTAAAGTGCAAAGTCTAGCTTACATTTGTTGCCTTAGTAACCCCCTATAAATGCATTGTTACTTGCAGCTTAATTCAAGGTTTAAGAGAGAAAAATCAGAAAAAATCTAGGCGATTGAAGATTTTTCTAGAGAAACACTGTTTCATTGCTTCTACTTAGTATTTTTTGAAATTTCTCTAATCCTGAAGCATTTTTTGGTCCATTTGAGGTTTAGAAAAGGGATTGAATTTGGTTTAAGGTCCGATTTCGTAGTTTCTGGGTTACATTCAAGTGAACTACTCTAGTAGACTGGTCCAACTTTGTTTTTGGGTTTTAAAATTGGTTCATTGGATTATTTTCTTGCTGCTGATCTCTGTTCGTTGCTGCTGATAACCCTTAACCTCTGTTTCTCATTTCTAGGTACACAACTCTGTAACTCTTTGGTTGTGAAGTGAAGAAATGAAATGAAAATGGGATTTGAAGCATTGTATCAGATGATGTTGTTTATTCACAGTTTTTCTACATAATGTCTGTATGTTTGACCATCGTAGGGGCTCGACCTCGAGCCACTATTTTTTTGGCTGCCAAGTTTTCGAGCTGGGCCTGCTCGATGCCGCCATTTTGAGCTTCAATGATTCTGTGTATATAGGCATTTGCAAAGGGTTTTGGGCCTATTGAGCCCAAGCATGGGAAGCGATTGAAATTGGACCTTAGCATCCCTTCAATTTATTATTTTCTGAATATGTAGTAACTTTGAGTTCTTGTTAATAGATAGAGGCCCCACGTTTATTATTGGCTAATTAGATTCTCTTGACATTTTGAGGTGTGTCATTCAAACCAATAACATATGGCCTCATGAATTAGTTTAAAAACGATCCAATTAGAATAAATTGAGTGTGTCATGCCAAAAACATGACAATTGCATGACCCTCATGTTAATTAATCTTGTATTGATCCTTAGAATTCAAGGCGTTTTATCTAGAAAATTTTCATGGCCCTCGCAAAGTTGCTAACACGTAGTTGCTTTAGGCGCGTCATTTAATAACATTACCTTCCTAAATTCGGGTGCGCATTTATGTGATCCAAATCCAACTCTCAACAATGTTAAAATATGTCGAAGATTGCGGGTGTATTTATGTGACGTGGTTCAAGACGTGTTTTAACAGCGTTGCAATATTCCTAAAAATGACTAAAAGCGGTAAAAGTTTTAAAAATGTCCATAGGTTTAAAAGTGTTTAAAATTAGATAATTAAGCAGAATATAACAGTTGAGAGACCGTGCTAGAACCACAGAACTCGGGAATGGCTAACACCTTCTCCCGGGTTAACAGAATTCCTTACCCGGATTTCTGGTTCGCGGACTGTTAAACAGAGTCAATCTTTTTCTCGATTTGGGATTTGAACTGGTGACTTGGGACACCATAAATCTCCTAAGTGGCAATTCTGAATCTTTTAATAATTAATCTCGTGTCGATTGTCCTTTAATTGGAAAAATTCCCTTTATTACTCCCTTCCGGGGGTGTAGTGAAAAAGGAGGTGTGACAGTACTATAAAAGCGATTGAGGAACTCTTGCTCTAGTAGATCCCAGCTATTAACAGATCTAGCCTCGAGGTCTATGTACCAATTAAAAACATTTCCTTTTAGTGAGCGAACAAACTACTTGACGAGGTAATCTCCATAAGTCTCAGCATTGTTGTATGTCTCAACGAAGTGCGCCACATGTTGCTTTGGGTTACCTTTACCATCAAAATGTTGAAACTTTGGAGGTTGATATCCAGCAGGAATCTTCAACATATCGACCCTTATGTAAGGGAGGATTTGGCAGCAACTTCATATTTGTTCTTAATGGTTCCTTCAACGAACTCCTTCAGTTGATCGATTGGAATCATTCCTTCAGATGAGACAGGGATGGCCTTAGTGGATGCTGCTTGTCTTGGGGGAGAGTCACTCTCTAGAACTTCTGGGAGCTTGCCGGGTGCATGGGTAGATTCTTTTTCCATCAAGATTCCCACCCTGTCTGTTAGCTTGTCGATTCTAGCCTCTTGATTTTGCATGAATTTGGTCAAGCCAGCGTTCGCTTCCGTCAAGTTTGCTAACTGCTCCTCCACGGATGAAGTATTTTTCACCATGGCTTGCATGATTGTCGTGGACGACGGGGAGTAGCATGGATTTTAATACAGATTTATCCCTGATCAAATCACGCTATGTGGTGTAAGTGGGGAGGATCCATCATTTGAAGCATCATCATTTTCCTTCACATCAGAGTGCTTGGATCCGGAGAGTTCAAGTAGAGCAAGAGTTTTCTTGATCTTTTCAGCAACATCGCTTCCTCCTCTAGATGCGTTTGTGGAAGATCTTGCTCCTTTTGAGGATGAGGATCCAAAAATAGGGGTTGACGTGGATGGCACTTGGGGTGCTTGTTGTCCTAAAGAGCTTGTTATGCTCCTCGTAATTGGTCTGAAGCTTCCAAAGGTAACATTGAGGATGCTTTCCACATCAGCATAGAACCTGGAGTTAGCAGCCTTGGTGGAAGTTGAATCGGAGTTGATTTTCTTTGAATCCATTTCAATGTTCTTGAACTTTGGTGATTGAAAAGTTGAGATGAGAGGTAGAGATTGTCCCACTGGGCGTGCCAGAATTTGTAGTCAACAAATTGCGTCGAGAAAATAAAATCAAGACCGAAGAATATCGCAACAATTGTAGTATTTTATTTCAAATATTTGAGTGTTACAATCTCTATGATTCTTCTGATTCTAATTTTCTAATATAAATTCAAGGGACCTTCGAGCTTGAACTTGAATTTGAATTTGATTTATCCGTCACGAACACTTTGATTGTTGCCACGAATTTTATCACAAACAAGTAGCCTTGATCTTGAACGCCTTGTATTTGATTTGATTTCATTCTTGATCTTGAGTTTGATTACTTGAACTTGAACTTGCTTTGTTCCTCATTCTTTAGCCCGAACTTGATTTGTTCTTCGTTCTTGAGCTTAAACTTGATTGCTTGAAGATTGAAACTTGTGGAGAAATTTGCACTGTTTAATTCACGAGCTCTTTCTTGCTTCTTGTTATACCTTCTGGTCTCTTTTATGAGTTATGAAGACCCCTATTTATAGTTGTGCGAGGGAAGAGTTGTGATAAGAATAAACTCTTTCTGACCAATCAAATTGAAGTGTGACATGGCCACATTTGATTGGCCAGAACATGTTACTTGCACACGTGTCACAATTTCATTGGCCTTTTAGTGTGACTTGTCATTCCTTGTCATTTTGACACGTGGCATGATCCTATCTGCTCTTCTGTTTGACTTGGCGCGCCATGTCATTTGACACGTGGCACCAAACTGGGCCTCTAGGAAGATGACACCTTGGGCTTAATGAAGTGGGCTAATTACTTTAGCCAAATTAAATGGGCTAGCCCAACTAATGAATTAAGACTTATTTATTTAATCCATATATATTAGACTTATATAATTAATTCAATTATACTAGCCCATAATATTTATTTGGATCAATATATCTTGAATTTTAAAATATAATCCAAATTATTTTATGAATTTAAATTCAATAAATTTTGCATGCCTACACATGGATTCACGAAATTTGGTCATACCCCTTTTTTGGCATCAACACTTTTTAATTTGATATATTCGTGTCTAAAATTCTGGATAGTATAAGATTACTTCTCATTGGAAAGTGTATGACAAACGTCACTCATAGAGCGACATGTGTCAAGAATGGAAGAGAAAGAAAATAGTTAAGAAACTGATATAATTTGTTAACTTGCAAGGAAAATAATGAGATCTAAGCTAGCAATCTAAGATAGAAGAGAAAGGAACTAAGTATTCTCAGTCATAATTCTCAAATGTGTAAAGTGCAGTACATATAACGTGACTGAGATACAGGCTAAAGTAAAAAAAAATATAAGACTAACTGGGCCAAAGCGAAAATAATTTAGGGACTAAACTGCTAGTTCTCAAACTATATAACTAACTTAACTACTTCGTATTCTCGTACTACTACTCAAGGTCTATGTACTACTCCCGCAGTTGTGCAATTGACTCAGTTCATATCAGAAACACACTTAAGCTACCTTCATAAGTCATCTTCTCCTGTATATAAATTTACTAATTATTTTATCCGTTTTACCCTGTTTAAATGAAGTTTGTTAATTAATAAACTATTTTTTTTATAATTTGTATATTCCTTAAAAGGCTCTCAAAACTTCAATTAAGGGATTCGGTTACACATTTTTCCTTTTTGCTCTCCTCTCTTCTCTCTCCCTCTTCTTCTACCGCCTCCTTCCTATCCACCTAATTCCTCTCGTAGCCAACTGATATCCGTCCAAATCACCATCCGATCTTTCCTATTTCTCCTCTTCTTTACCCAAAGCAGCAAGAAACCATTTAAAAAACCAATGCCTCGCACCTCTATCACACTGGCGACCCTTCCTCTACCTTTCTCCTTCACTTTCGCTGAAAACCTTTTTCCGTTCGCCTTCAAACCCCACCACTAACAGCGACTCGCTAGAAAACCATGGCAATGACCTCATTCTTTAGAAAATTGAGCAAGAAAAAAATGTATGTAAAGTATTAAACTTAGCTGCAACTTCTAAACAAAATTAAGTCAAATTTAATACATTTAGAACTTACAACTTACAAATATAGACTCCATACAATAATTCATACAATATACAACTTATTTATAATTTTTTATGACATTCATATAAAAATGACACAACTACAATAAAATACAATTTAAATACAATTTTTATATAAGTTCCATTATATATATATATATATATATATATACAACTTTATGTAAGTTTTATGGCGCCTACCTCCAAGACTAGATAAGCCAATCACACTAATAACATTCAACAATCAAAATATAATATAATAAGTTTGAATCATCATAATTACGGAATAAGTAATTGTCATAAGTCAAAATAGCGATACATAATATCAACTCCGAAAACTAGGTACAGAGTCATGAGCTCTGATCATGATGGCACCTACCTTCAAGACTAGGTAAGCCAATCACACTAATAACATTCAACAACCAAAATATAATATAATAAGTTTGAATCAATATAAATTACAGAATAAGTAATTGTCATAAGTCAAAATAGCAATACATATTACCAACTCCCAAAACTAGGTACAAAGTCAAGAGCTCTGATCAAATACATATGAGTCTCAAAAACAAATTAATGCCTGAAAGTAATAGGGGGTATTATCACTTGTAGCCTACGCCAGAAACTATTTACATGTGATAGCCGAAAAAGTGTATAAAATTTATATTATTTTTGTTTATAACATACAAAAAATATATATATTTTACAATGGCTAATAAAGTGTCATTTTTCCAAAGTAATACAATAATATGAAATAGGGGAAAAGGACTCAAGGGTTTGCAGCAGTCATACAACATTACCTTGAATCCTCTTAATCAGCGATGTGATCACTCTCGAGGTCCACTGCCTCCAATATTCGGATTTGCACAAAAATATACAAAAGCATACTATGAGTACGACGCAACGTATACTCGGTAAGTATTAAGATGAACCTCGGAATAGTAGCGATGAAGTTCAAGTCATGTGATACTCACCAATCAAAGAACATATGTAGTGTATATATATAATAACTTGCAACAAGAATATAATGAGATGAAATACCATCAACTCAGCAAAACATGAGATATCAACTTAATATATGTAAATCCATCTTGACAAATCGAATCATCAAATAATAACAGAAGTATAGGCTAGCATGTTAAATGCAATGTGAAAACATGTAAAATACATGACAAAGCATAAAGGATCACTTGCATTATCAAGAATGTCACCCTTATACTCCACTCATCATCAACCTCCTCCACATCAAAATCAATTGCATCAATTAAAGTACCACAGCCCGCGAGTACGCCATCAAGAGAGAAATATGAGAGGGCGACCTTAGGGGGATGGATCTGTATCCACATGCTGCCCGAAAAAGACCTTGTGCCATATTCATATCATTCGCACAGAAAAAATATCGTGCCATAATCAATCGCACGACAAACCCTCGTGCCATAATTGTCACGACTCAAAATCCACTAATGATCATGATGGCGCCTAACATCGCCGTCAGGTAAGCCAACTGTAAATGATTAACTTAATTACTTATTTTAGTATCTTGAAATAATAATTTTCACCAATTAAATAGTAAGAAATATAATTTACAATGATAATATTTTTACAACTACAATAATGAACAACCCGTAAGCACCCCCAAAATCCGGTGTCACAAGTGTATGAGCATCAACTTGGAAATATAATAAAATATAACATTTATCTAGAATATAAATTTGATAGGAGAACATAAATAACTCCAATGGAGACTCTGCAGGTTGCGGATCGTAACATGAAATACAGCTCACGGTAAGTCCCCGCAACATCCGCGCCTCTGCGCCTAAAATATCACCAGACATATATGTACCTGCACAAAAATATGCAACAAGCATAGCATGAGTACGTAAATCAACGGGTACTCAGTAAGTATCTAGCCTGACCCCAAAGAAGTAGTGACGAGGGGTCGACATCAACACTTACTAGTGGTCTAATAAGACAATCATAATAAGAAGTAAACATATATAGGGCAGAGCAAATGTCACGCCCCAAACCTGGGGAGCGAGACCGGCTCCCGGTGCCTCACCTATCCTTGCGTACCAACTTGCGACTAAGGGACTCTGAACATATAATGTCATACTTTAGTCATGGGCCATATTGCAAGACAATTTGCAAAATAAAATATAAAACTAAACGGAAGCTAACACCGACTAAACATCAATATAAAGCTGGGCCAACAAGGCCGTCATAACTACTACAGCTAACGAACCAACAAAATATACATACAAGGCCTACAAGCCCAACATACTGTACTAACTGACAGGATATGTCTACAAGCCTCTATTGCTGATTGTACTGTGATCGGAATAGGTCCCCGACCTACCCATAACATATATGCATAATTACACAAGACGTACATAAAACTCTAGACCCGAGAACTCCGAAGGACGTGGAGCTTACCGATCAAGATGAACTCGGGCAATATCTACCGAGGAGGTCTACCCATCTGTTTGTCTGAATCTGCAAGCATGAAATGTAACATCCCCAGAAAAGTGACGTCAGTACGAATAATATACCGAGTATTCATGTCAATAAAATAATTGAAAGCTGAAACTGAACTGATAATACAATAACTGAAAGTAACTGGGAGTCAAAGATGATCTAGAGATATACTTGCCTGCAGATATAGACTCAACTCTCTCAATATAGTAAACAAAATAGATGTCCGGTCCTATAAGGCTTGGAACTTGTAACTGCTCCGCCATAGTAGGCTCGATCATAGGCGCTCGGCCAAACTAGGCTCTGTATCTCTGCCATTCTGTGCTTGCTCATAGGCGTTAGGCCATAGTAGGCTCGGTATATAACTTACCATCTGATCAGCGGTTGCCCAATAGGGGCCTGCCCACTGATTATAGTTCGATGGTGGTGGAAATACTATATATATATATATATAGACCATCTGCTCTCTTGACTAGAAAAAGACAACATTCAATTGAATATAAAGTCCCGATAAAGGAGAATATTGTAACTTATGAGACTAGGATAATGTATAGAGTATGGATTTCTCTTTATACCTCGCATCAAACACATATTTTTACGAGATCATGCCAAAATGAAGGAAGGGCTTAGGCTTAACATACCTGAGTTGATTATCTTGACAATCCCTCTAACACACATCAATTATGAAAGACACGTAAGGGCGAATATAGGTAGGAAAAATTCTGTATGATATCCTTGAGAGAGATTGTACCGTGCTCTCTTAGAATTGCATCTCTACCAATCCATATTTGTGCTTCTTTTTCCTTTCTGTGCTTGTACACTCAACATAGTGTACTTTTAGAGATACTATTCAAATAGAAGCTAAATTTCTCACAACAAGATGAACAAATAAAATGACTTTTAGGCAAAGTATCATCCGATAGTAACCATAAGAATATTAATTTTGCTATTTTTGAGAGACCTTTTATATATGTGGGTGTGGGCCCTACACTTTGTATGACAAACACATAATCCTTTTAATTTTGCCACCTTTCTTTGTGAGTTAAGACTCATTATCATAGCCTCTTTGGGCTGCCAAGTTAATGTTCATCCATTCACAACCAATTAACCACAAATATCTTAATTAATTGTTAATCCCCCGTTAAAATCAATAATTATCCGATTATTAACATAATTAAGAATTATCTCAAATTACTTAAAATACTACTCACTTTAAACATACCTTATACACATTAATATCATGATCATGTGGTACCTTGTATGGCACTAATCCATAAATATGGGGTATTATAGCTTGGACCATATTTTATCTCAAAATGACAATGCAAACTTCGGCGAAATTCATTTTTTTCAATTTGCTTACCCTCTCACATTCACGAATTTACTCATCACTTATTTGAAATAGCATAATGCTTATAATCTTAAAATAATCTCATTCCCGAACTTACGTCGATTAACTTACGATGAAACTTTAACGTACGAAAAGTTCGTGATGTAATATCTCACTTCCGAGCTTCCATCAATTTACTTACGGCATACTTTCCTGTACGAAAATATGGGATGTAATAGTAAATACGTGATAAATCCTCCTCTTTATAATAGTCTAAACCGTCAATTAGAAATTACGATATATATATATATATATATATATATATATATATATATATATATATATATATATATATATATATCTATACCTATATTTTTT
>MU746540.1:6527-50314 GCA_026770625.1 Nicotiana glauca
TTCATTTGGTTAATCCAACGGATGAGACTGAGTTTTCATTTAAATTAGACGGTGTCGTTTAGGGGGCTCAAAAGATCTGAGCCATTGATACATTTAATCTAACAGCCATGGATCATCAGGGGCCTTTTAATATAGCAAATACACGTATAACCCTAAATCATTCACCTTGTCTCTTTCTCATCTAACCCTAGCCGCCCTTATCTTCTCTCTAGTCCCCGCCGGAACCCTACCGGTGGGAGACGCCACCTTTTCCAACCGCCACACCATTAACACCCCAGAACCGTCTAAACCTCCTCTTTCCACCCCTGTATCCCCCTTCCCTCGAATCCTACTAGAACACCTCGAATATCCAATTTTGTGTCGCCGGAACCCTAATTCCGGCGAACACTAATTCACTCAAATCATGCCAAAGTCATACCATGGCTTCCTCTTGACGACCTTAGGCTATTTCTGAAATTACCAAACCCCAAAAGCCACTGAAAAAACACAAATCAAGATCCAAAGGTCTGCTAGCAACCCTAAAACCAAAAAAATGATATCCAAGGCTTCTTGAAGTCCTGGAGAGTTTTCAACTAAAAAAAAAGAAAAGAAAGAAGAAAAGAGAAGTAGAAAGTCCGAAAAAGCTAAGTTTTTCTTTCCTCCTTGTTTCTCTATTTCTTGATTTATACGTCTTTTACATGTTCTTTTTTTCTTGGTACGATTAGTTTGCTAATTAGGGTTTACCCTTTAAAGATTGATTAGTTTAGTTTTTAGGTTTCAGATTCTGATATTTTTAGATTTAAGTTTCTGATATTAGAATAGCATAAAATTCCGATAAATAATTTTTGATATTAATCTTAGGGTTAACAATTAGATTCTGATAATTTTCAATTTTTTTGATTTTGTTTGTTTTTGTATTAATTGTTTGATTCTGATTATGAGAATTAATTTCTTTTAGTTTAAAGTCTGCTATTTTGATAGAAATAATTTTGTCACTTGTTAGTTTGATTAGTTCAATTGGTTATAGCTGATTAGATTACATTTTATTTGATAATTAGGAATAATTCTGATAGTTAGTATTAGTTAATAGTCAAATCTGGAATTTAAAAGGGCAGAATGGTAGTTAGTAAATTCAAGTCATATTCAGGGGTAAGTTGGGTACAACAAAAGGTTTAAATGTAATAAGCCTTAGGAAGTAGGGGTAATATGGGCATAAGAAAAGGGTAATTCAGTGAATGCTGAATAGAAGTGGGGGCAAAAGGGGAATTACATTAGGATAGAATGTTCTAGATAGGGGAACAGGGGTAATTCTGCATAAATAAGGGGTAATAATCGAATAACTAACAAAAAATAAAGTCAAAATTAAAATAAAAAGGGGATTACTTTGTAATTAACAAAGTTTGAATTTCCCTCCCTTTTAAACTCTACAAATATGCATCATTAGGCCTCATTGAATAAGTTTTGCAATCTAACATCTTCCTGAAAACACTTCTGCAATTCTAAGTCTTTACTTTCAAAATTCATCATTTCCAAAACTCAAAAATACCAAAAAAACAGTATAAAAGTTCAAAATATCTTACTATTCCACTAGAGTTCAATTAATTTGGAGGCTGTTTGGTTCTGACTGTCAAGTGTTTGGTAAAATTACATTGTATTAGTCAAGTGCCTGGTTTTTCTGTTGGTCTATCCTTGCTATGGTTGAGATCTGGTGTTGATTGAGGCTGTGGTTGAATTGCTGTTGAATTTTTGTTGTTGATTCCTATTAGTGTAATTGACCTAGAATCTCATCGATCTCCTTCTTTTTCCAGGTACACTTCTATTATCTGCTGATATAGTTTCAAGTCGAAGAGATGAAATAAAAAATGTTTATTTGCCATTTCAGTTTACTTTTATTTTTACATTGATCTGATCTATGTAGAACTTAGTTAGAAATACTTGTATTCATTAGGATTAGTCTGATATGTAATCGAACTATATAAACTGGAACTGATATGAACTTTCAGAACATTTTAGACGTTATTAGTGTCTAATTCTTATTATATGTTTGAAACATTTGCTACCTTAGGATATTGAAATATGTTGTTAAATTTAGACTAATATGGCATGTGAATAAAAAGGAAAAGCAAATAGTTGTTAGATCTCAAATGACTGCGAATAATCAGTTTACAATGAGATACGGAAAACTTTTCTAATTTCAATTTATTTTGATAGTTTAGTTTAATTTTGATTGTAGAAATTAGCAAGTAAGATGTTACAGTAGTACTGATTTTCTATAAGTCAGTGTTATCCTTTTTTTATTTTTTTTATTTTGAAATCACGTATCTTATTAGATCTGTATTTTGTTGATAACCTGAACTCGTAAATAAAGGAACTGTTTATAGTTAGTTTTCAATGGTAAATATCCAATATTAGTTTAAAAGATATAAGTAATTAGGGATTGAATCATTAGCTGATTTGTATGAACTGATAGTTATTGAAATTATGACACAAATGAAGTAACTGAAGTTAAGTAATAATTTTAGCCCATCGATTGGGCCTTATGTGACTGAATTGTGTATAATCCAATTTCATATGATGTTTGGTTATCATTTGGACAATTGTTCGGGCTCAACCTAATGCTCAGAAATGAGTAGCCCAGTTCAGGTCGTGGTGGCCTCAATAGGCCCAATCTCGACATTGCATGCTCATACGAGCCTGGCCATACCAGATTCCTTTAAGCATGACTGTATTTTGTTCTATCCTTGGGCCAATTTCAAGGCCCAAAAGATATGAAAGTTCAATAAATAAAGAATTTTAAATAGTTTTTTTTAGATAATTAACTAAGATTTTTCCTTCATTTTAGATACAAAAACCAATAGAAAACCTAGTCACTTTAGGCATGGCCTTTAATAATAAAATGAGACGAGCCTCACCAAATCAAATATAAAAATTGCGAGGCCCTCATTAATTGCTTACTAAAATACTTAGTATCCGGAATAGACCGTTTAGCGAATTTTACGGTCTTCCCAAAATATATAACACGTTAGCCGCTTTAGGCGCGATTTTTAATAATATTACTTTCCTAATACGGGTGTGCATTTCATGCAACCCAAATCCAAATCCAAAAACGTCAAATGAGAATGTGTCAATGATCCGGGTGCATTTCATGTGACGTGATCCGAAAACACGTTCTTAAATGAAGTTCACTTATTTAAATAAAAATAATTTGACAAAAGCGGTAATTAATTCTAAAAATGCACAAATAGGATAACATGAGTTGAAATCAAATATTTTAGCCAAATATGACAATTGAGCGACCGTGATAGAACCACGAAATTCGGGAGTACCTAATACCTTCTCCCGGGTTAACAGAATTCCTTATCCGAATTTCTAGCTCGCGACTGTTAAATAGAGTCAAACCCTTCCTCGATTCGGGATTCAAACCGGTAACTTGGGACACCATAAATCTCCTAAGTGCGACTCTGAATATTAAATTAAAACGAATCCCGTTTCGATTGTCCTTAAATTGGAAAAACTCCTTTTATTATACCCTTCCCGGGGTGTAACTCGGAAAAAGGAGGTGTGACATTCCTTCTATGGATTTTATGCCAGTTGTTCGGGAGTTTCTTGAGGTATTTCCTGCAGACATTTCGGGAATGCCACCCGACAGGGATATTGACTTTTACCTTGATTTGGCTCCGGGCACTCAGCCCATTTCTATTTTGCCGTACCGCATGTCCTTGCTAGAGTTGAAAGAATTGAAGGAGCAGTTGCAAGATCTGCTTGATAAGTGCTTTATTAGACCTAGTGTCTCGCCTTGGGATGGGACAATGTTATTTGTAAAGAATAAGGATGTGTCGATGGGGATGTGCATAGACTATCGATAGTTGAACAAAGCCACCATCAAGAACAAGTATCCATTGCCGAGGATTGATGACTTATTTGATCAGCTTCAGGGTGCCAAGGTATTTTCAAAGATTGATTTGACGTCCGGCTACCATCAGTTGAAGATTAGGGCATCCGATTTCCCTAAGATAGCTTTTTGGACTCGATTTGGGCATTATGAGTATCTACTGATATCATTTGCTTGAAAAATGCCCCAGCAACATTTATGGATTTGATGAACCAGGTGTTCAAGCCCTACCTAGATTCTTTGTTATTGTTTCTATTGATGATATCTTGATCTACTCACGCAGCCAAGATGAGCATGAGTAGTATCTTCGAGTCATTCTCCATACTTTGAGAGACATCTAGTTATATGCTAAGTTTTTGAAATGTGAGTTTTGGTTGAGTTCAGTTGCATTCTTGGGTCACGTTGTATTAGTAGATGGTATGCAGATGAATCCTAAGAAGATTGAGGCAGTAGAGGACTGGCCTAGACCTATACCAGCTACATAGATCTGGATTTTCTTGGGTTTGGAGGGCGATTACCATCAGTTTGTGGAGGGGTTTTCATTTATAGAAACCCCGATGACAGGGTTGACCCAGAAGGGTGCCCCGTTTAGGTGGTCAGACGAGTGTGAGATGAGCTTTCAGAAGCTCAAGTATGCTTTGACTACGGCACCGGTGTTGGTGTTACCTATAGGTTCAGGGTCGTATATAATATATTATGACACATCTCGTATTGGAATTGGTGAGACATTGATGCAGGGTGGTCAGGTTATTACTATGCCTTGCGGCAGTTGAAGATTCACGAGAAGAATTATCCAGTTCATGACTTGGAGCTAGCAGCTATTGTTCATGCACTGAAGATTTGAAGGCACTATCTATATGGCCTATTGTGTGAGGTGTTCACGGATCATAAGAGTTTGTAATATTTTTTCAAGAAGAAGGAGCTCAATTTGAGGCAGAGAAGGTGGTTGTAGTTATTGAAAGACTATGATATCACTTTCTTGTATCATCCCAGGAAGACGAGCTGATGCTTTGAGTGGGAAGTAAGCTAGTATGGGTAGACTTGTGTGTATTCCAATTGGTGAGAGACCGCTTGCATTAGATGTTCAGGCTTTGTCCAATTAGTTCGTGAGGTTGGATATTTCATAGCCCAGTCGCATTCTAGATTGAACAGTCGCTCGGTATTCCTTGTTTGATCGTATCAGGGAGCAGTAGTAAGATAATCCTCATATGCTTGTCCTTAAGGACACAGCGCAGCACAGATATGCCAAGCAGGTTGCAGTTGGAGATGCTAGAGTTTTGAGGATGTAGGGTCGTGTTTGTGTGCCTAATGTGGATGGGCTTCGTGAGTTGATCCCAGATGAGGCTCACAGTTACCGGTATTCTATTCATCCGGGTGCCACTAAGATGTATCAGGACTTAAGGCAACATTATTGGTGGAAGAGGATGCATAAGGACATTGTTGCATATGTATATCAGTGTTTGAATTGTCAGCAAGTAAAATACGAGAATCAAAGATCAGATGGTTTGCTTCAGAAGATTGAGATTCCTGAGAGGAAGTGGGAGCGTATCACTATGGATTTTGTTATTCGACTCCCATGAACTCAGAGAAAGTTCGATGCAGTATGGGTTATTGTGGATGGGCTGACTAAGTTAGAACATTTAATTCCTGTGCCATTTTCCTATCTTCGGAGTGGTTGGCAGAGATCTACCTCTGTGAGATCGGCCGTCTTTATGGTATGCCTGTGTCTATCATTTCTGACTGAGGTACATAGTTTACCTCACATTTCTAGAGGAAATTACAATGTGAGTTGGGTACACGGGTCGATTTGAGCACAACATTTCATCCTCAAACAAACGGACAGTCCGAGTGTACTATTCAAATTTTGGAGGTTCTTAGGATTACTTCTTGCCATTGGCAGAGTTTTCCTACAACAACGCTATCATTCGAGCGTCCAAATGGATCTCCATGAGGCTTTATATGGTAGACGATGTCGATCGCCGATTGGATGGCTTGATCTAGGCGATTCGGTTATTGGGTACAGATCTAGTGCAGAATGCCTTGGATAAGGTTAAGATAATTCAGGAGAGACTTCGTACAACTCAGTCCAGGCAAAAGAGTTATGCCGAATGTAAAGTTCGTCATGTGGCATAAATGGTTGGAGAGAGATTGTTGCCTGGGGTGTCACCCGTGAAGGGTGTGATGTAGTTTTTGAAGAAGGGCAAGCTAAGCCCTAGGTTTATCGGGCCTTTTGAGATCCTTGATCGAGTAGGAGAGGTGGCATACAGACTTGCGTTGCCCCCAGGCTTATCAGTAGGGCATCCATATTTCATGTGTCCATGCTTCAGAAGTATCACAGTGATCCATCCCACGTGGTAGACATCAGCACTGTCCAGTTGGACAATGATTTCACCTACGAGGAGGAGCCGATAGCTATTCTAGACAAGGAGGTTCGTTAGTTGAGATCGAAGAGTTATCCTTCGGTTCATTTGCAACAGAGAGGTCAGCGTGTTGAGGAAGCTACCTGGGAGTCGGGGTCCAATATGTAGAGCATATATCCCCATCTTTTCACCGAATCATGTACTTTTTTATGTCCGTTCGAGAACGAATGATTGTTTTAGAGGTGGAGAATATGATGACCCAAAAGGTCATCTTCTATTTTAGAACTTGAATTCGTATTCCGAGGACTTAAAAACCTCATTTTCTTCCTTCTCGATTTGTGTGCGCAGTCCGAGCGTGTATCCGGAAAGCCCTTTTGTGATTAATTGATGAAATAATTTAGGGTTTTTCATGGTAAGATTGGCGATTTTTGGGTAGAACTTAGAAATTTCGAAATTTGGGGATTTAGACCTCAAATTGAGGTCGGATTCCAAAACCAATTGTATATATTGGCTCGGAGGTGAATGGGTAACCGGGTTTTGGTCCGAATTTCGGGTTTCGACCAAGCGAGCCCGGGGTCGATTTTTGACTTTTTGGGGAAAATGTTGGGAAACCTATAAATGCATTGGAATTGATTTCTTTAGCGATAATTGTTGATATCCAATTATCGCTAATTAATATATATATATATATATATGTATATATATAATATATAATTTTTCTATAATTTTTAAAGGACTTAAAACCAATTTATTTCTGTATTTTATTTATACAAATATTCAATAACTATTCCTCATATTATTTATTTAGGAAGATTGACTGTTTAAATTTATCATTTTATGCCCATATAAACCCTTAAAAATTTTAATTACATTTTTTACAATCAAATTAGCATTTTTAAGCTTGAATTATGTATTTTGCAACAATAGCCTATATATATACAAAATTATATTATCCATGCAGAAATTGAATTTTCATATTTTTATAATATAAAGTAAGTATTTTAAAACATTTTCACATACAAAGCACATTTTTATCATTTTGTAAATTATTTTATAAAATTATTTTACTAAATTAATCGATTATTTAAAATATACCCCCTTGAAAAGACCCAATTTCAAACTTAATCAGCCCAAAACGGTTTAATACTAAACCAAAACCCAAGACCAAATCTCGTCTGACCCTAACAAGCCTACCCGACCTACTGCCCCGGCTTATCCTGGTCGTTGATCATTTTGATCTATGGTCCAAATCCCCCTTACCTTAATTAAACCCATATACCCCCTTTCAAACCCTAATCATTTCCCACCCCTCCCCGCCGACATTCATTCTCTCATCTCTTTAGTTCTCTGTCAACTCAGCCAAACCCTAATCGCCGTCACCGGCGAAGACATTCTTTCCATGGAGTTTCTCTGTGTTCTTCGACCATTACCAGTCTTCTATACCTCCTGGCTATTTGACTACATGGATCCTTAAAAGAATCTTAAGGAGATTCAACCCGGTTCTTTGTCCAAAATTTGTTTACCGGCCTGTCTAGGGCCATTCCCGTTTGTGAGTACTAATTTGCTTCTATTTTTGTTTGAATCCATGGGATTGGCTGCGTTTCTTTCATCTCTGTTGTTTTGAAACCCTAGTTCTACAAATGTTTGAATCTGTTCAGATTTTTTGTAGATTTGAAACGATTCGAGCATTATTTGGTATTTTCCCCTCGAAAACCTTTTGTTTTGGTTAACTGCTTCGATTTCGTTTACCTTCTTCTAAAACAAGGGTTCATCCCGAGTTTCTTCAAAAGGATTTTAACTTTCAAATGTTGAATTTGTCTATCTCTTTACATGTTCGATTAATTTTCATGTCTATTCTCAAAACCTAGATATTCTTGTTTGAAACATTGAGTTATTCAATTTGTTCCGTTATTTTGGTTATTTATGTGAGCCAGTTATATCGACTGATTCTATTTTAATTTTTAAATAATTTTTCCTATTAAAATCAATATTTTTTTGGGATTTTATGCTTACTTTCCTTATTTGTGACCTTTAAATGGTATTACTTGACTTATTCCGACTAATTAGCTAATTTATGGTTAATAAGTGATTTGTGTACCTTATTTGAGTCCTAATCAGGGCTGGTAATTGGTTCTCCTTATGCTATTGTGACCTTCCAGGATCTATTTATGCGGATTGACTGGGTTTAACCCCAATTAACAGATTGATTGTATTTACTTGCCTTACTTACGAATTCCAAACTATTCTTGCCTTATTTTTTTTACTTTACTAAATGTTATAAATATGTATAATCCCATTCTAATACTTCTAGACACGAACAATAGTTCACAAAAAACACACTCACACACACTTTGCTCTCATCTCTTTGCTACTTTTGTTCATCGCTTGTCTAGTCGGCTGAAAACTAAGGCTAGATTATTGAATCCTACATACCTTTCATCTCCTATTTTGCTTCCCTTAATTAGTGTGTTTCTATTCTTAATGTTATTTACTATACTATTAAGTTTGAACCTGTGTGCTCTCAATCTGTTGCTTTACTTCTGATTTAATCCAAGTTCTTTCTGTACTAGGCTAATTACTAATGTATTTAACCTTGTCTCTTTCCAGTTTATCACTTTAGTCAGCATGTTTACCTTCCATTTAAGTTTCAATCTCTGTTGTTCATTACTTTAGACCTAACATTTTTACTTTTATGTTTGAGTTTCAACCTCTCATGTATGTTGCTTTAAGCCAGCATGTTTACTCCTGCTTAAGTTTCATTCTTTACCATTTGTCACTTTAATCAGCACTGTCACTTTTTATCACTGCTTTTAATTAGCATGTTTGCTGATGTGTTTAAATTTTGTGTCTTCTTGCCTCTTTCCTTAAGTTAGTATGCTTACCCTATCACTAAGGACTATTGTAAGATCTGAGTCCCTATTAATTACCATGTCTACCTTCCCCTCCATCTTACATGCTCCTGCTTTAAACATCTTGTGTTCCTAATACATGCTCCCTTTTGTGCAATTATTTTTTTATCCAGACTAATTAACAAATTGAAGTTGGTCAGTAGGATGTTTTGTGACTAGGTTGTTGTTTGCCGAACCTTCTTCTCTCACAAAAGGTTTTTAACATATATTTTTATACCTAACATGTTTTCCTAAAATACTGCTACTCCTAAAGTGCTTTGCCGAAACATGTTTTGTAACATTTTTATACCTAACATATTAAACTAATTAAACATGTTTTGTAACATTTTTATACCTAACATATTTTTATACAAAAGGTTGTTTGCCGAACCTTCCTGCTAGATTGTTTCGCGGGTTATCACCAGATCTGGATAGATGAAGAAGACAAGAGAATACTGCTTTTATTACACCTTTGGGGCATACTACTATAAAATGATACTATTTGGTCTAAAGAATGCTGAGGCTACCTACATAAAAGTCATGACACCATCTTCCATGATATGATACATAAAAAAATAGAGGTTTATGTGGACAACGTCATTATCAAATCTAAGAGGGCCGCATATCACATAACAAAGTCGAGGAAGTTCTTTGACAGGTTAAGGATTTACAACTTAAAACTGAACCACGCAAAGTGTGTATTCGGGGTTCCCGTAGGAAAGTTATTGGGATTCATTGTCAGGCACCGAGGGATCGAGCTAGATCCGTCTAAAGTCAAGGTTATTCAGGAGTTATCGCCACCTAGGAGAAAAAAGGACATGATGAGCTTCCTAGGATTTCTCAACTATATCGTTTGCTTCATAGCACAATCCATAGTCATATTGTCACGACCTCGGTTCACCCTCCATGAACCATCGTGACGACACCTAGTCTCTACGACTAGGTAAGCCTAAATTGCGGAAGGAAAAACAAATATTGAGTAACAGCATTTAAAAATGCTACTTGGCATACCCAATATTTAAATCTCAAAACCAATACATATTTCCAAGACTCGGAAACCCACGAATCACAAGCTAAGAATACTACATAGCTCTAACTCTAGAATATCTAACAAAGAACAGAAAATACATAAGGGATAATATTTGAAAGCGAGAATAGAAAGGGACTCCTCGGTCAGCAGATATACCTCGAAGTCTCTGGAGCAGTCGCCTCACCTCAGAGGTGATAGGACTGAGTTGAAGTACCTGGATCTGCACATGAAAAACATGCACAGAAAGGGCATGAGTACACCAAAGTGGTACTCAGTAAGTGCCAAGCCTAACCTCGGTTGGGTATTGACGAGGAAGGTCAGGGCGCTACTGAGGTTAAATAAAAGACAATGTTCTACAGTGTAGAAAATAGTAGTATAAATAAGTACAACAGAAAAAGTAACATAGGATATAAAGGACATCAACAACTATACAGAGGCAACGTAACCACAAAAGGAAATATAGCTCAACATCAATAATATCAATCGGGGATCTTCCAGGATACTGTCCTCTAGTCCCAAATATACGTATCCATTAAGTCTTCCGGGATACCGTCCCATAGTACAGCTCATGGTACACGGGGATCTACCAGAATCTCATTCCGTAGTCCCAAATATAAATACCCAGTACTGGGGATTCTACTGGGTGCATTCCCGTAGTTCTATATAACTGTGCGGGGGATCTACCGGAATCCCACATCCATAGTCCCAAATGTAAACAGACAAGTGGTGATCTACCGGAATTCCACATCCGTAGTCTCAATGTAAATACACAGCAGCAACAGGGGAAATACTCAGAAATGTCAAACTTCACATTAAGGCAAACAAATAGTCTAGCCTAGCCTGCTGCATAGAATTCAGGTAAAGTAGTTGAACAAATAAGGCAATTAAATCACCTAGACATGCTTTCCTAAGCTAACAACAGGCTTAATACTGCAAGTAATAAAACAGGAAAAGAAGACATACTAGTAATTACTTAATGAAAATCGAATTTCCAATAATTAGCACAAGTACCCAGTTGTCACCTTACGTACAAGGCATTTCAATTATCAAATATATTAAATCCTAAGGGAAAGGTCCCCCACACAAGGTTAGGCAAGCCACTTACCTCGAATCAACTCAAAATCAATCTGAAACCACGCTTTTGCAGGGAGTACTCGACTCCAAATGGCCCAAATCTATTCAATTCAATTTCATAATGTAAATAACACTTCAAGTAACTTGTTCTACAAAGAAATCCTAAGCTAATATGCGAAATTACGTAAAATGACCAAAATGTCCCTCGAGCTCACGTCTTGGGATCAGGTAAAATTTATATTTTCAAAATCCTCATACTCTCACGAGTTCATGTATACCAAAATTATCCAAATTTAATGTCAAATCCTCAATATGGGGTGAAGACCTTGCTTCTGCGAACCTTGCTGCCTTTCCTACTTTTATGCTTTTGTGGTTTCTCTACTGCTTCTGCGGCTCCACACCTGCAGAACCCAAACCACAAGTGCGGTTATGATAGAAAAACAGCTGAAGCTGCAACTTCAAAATCCCAAAATCCTTCCATCAACCATCCGAAATCCTCTTGAGGCCCTCGGGACCTCAACCAAACCTACCAACATATCCCATAACTTCATTCAAACTTATTACAACCTCCGAAACGCCCAAAACAACATCAAAACACCTATTTTTCATCGGATTCAAGCCTAAGAATCCCAAAAACTCTAAAAATATGCTTTCGATCAAAATGTCTATCAAACCTCATCCGAATGACCTAAAATTTTGCACACACGTCACACTCAACACTATGGAGGTACTCCAACTTCCGGAATTTTATTCTGACCCTTAGATCAAAATCTTACTTTCGAACCAGAAACTTCAAAATTCGACCTTTCGGTATTTCAAGCCTAAATTAGCTATGGACCTCCAAACAACAATTCGAACATGCCCTTAAACCCGAAATCACCCAACATAGCTAATGGAACCATCGAATTTCCATTCAGAGGCTATCTTCCCACTATTCTAACTACAGTAAACTTTCCAACACTTAAGCTCTCATTAAGGGACTAAGTGTCCCAAAACTATCCGAAACTTAAAATCAAACACCCCGGTAAATCAAAATAACAGAAATAAATACGGGGGATACAGTTAATAGGGGATCGCGACATTAATTCTTAAAATGACCGGCCAAGTCATTACATCCTCCACTACTTAAAACATTTGTTCGTCCTCGAATAAGCATAAAGACATACTGAAGTACTAAAAAGACGAGGGTAACGACTGTGCATATCCTACTCGGTGTCCCAGGTCGCCTCCTCGACCATGCTGAACCCACCACTGAACCTTCACTGATGCAATGTTCTTTGACCTCGGCTTCCGAACGTTCCTATCCTATATTGACACTAGCTCCTCAATATAAGATAAATCCTTGTACAACTAGACTAAACTGAAATCCAATATGTGTGACGCATCGCTGTGATACTTCCGGAGCATCGAAACATGAAATATCAAATGAACTCCTGCCAAGCTGGGCGGTAGTACAAGCTCATAAGCAACCTCCCCAATATGCCTCAATATCTCAAAAGGTCCAATAAACCTTAGACAACTCAACTTCCCTTTCTTCCCAAATCTCATAACACCTTTCATAGGAGAAACCCAAAGCAGAACCCGCTCTCCAACCATATATGAAATATCACAAACCTTCTGGTCCGCATAGCTCTTCTGTCTGAACTGGGCTGTACGGAGTATATCGTGAATCACCTTAACCTTCTCCAAAGAATCCTGAACTATGTCTGTGCCAAATATTCTATCCTCACCCGGGTCAAACCAACCCACCGGAGATCTACATAGCCTACCATATAAAGCCTCATACGGAGCCATCTGAATGCTAGACTGATAACAGTTGTTGTATGCAAACTCTGCAAATGGCAAGAACTGATCCCAAGACCCTCCAAACTCGATCACACACGCACAGAGCATATCCTTAAGAATCTGAATAATGCGCTCGGACTGTCCATCTGTCTGAGGGTGAAATGATGTACTCAACTCTACCCGAGTACCTAACACATACTGAACGGCCCTCTAGAATCATGGTGTGAACTGAGTACCTATATCCGAAATGATGGAAACTGGAATACCATGCGGATAAACAATCTTCCGGATATAAATCTCCTCTAACCACTCCGAAGCATAAGTAGTACACACAGGAATAAAGTGACCAGACTTGGCCAGCCGATCCACAATCACCCAAATAGCATCAAACTTTCTCAAAGTTCGTGGGAGCCCAACTACAAAGTCCATGGTGATCCACTCCCACTTCCACTCCGGAATCTCTATCCGCTGAAGCAACCCACCTGGTCTCTGGTGCTCACACATCACCTGTTGACAGTCGAGGTACCGAGCTACAAACCTAACTATATCTTTCTTCATCTGCCTCTACCAATAATGTTGTCTCAAATCCTGATACTTTTTTGCGGCACCTGGATAAATGGAATACCGTGAACTTTGGGTCTCCTCTAGAATTAACTCCCGAATACCATCAAAATTGGGTACACAGACCCGACCCTGCATCCTCGATTCTCCGTCCTCACCAATGGTCACATCTCTGGCATTACCATACTGAACCTTGTCCTTGAGGAAAACCAAATGAGGATCATCATACTGACGCTCCCTGATATAATCAAATAAGAAAGACCGAGAAGCCATGCAAGCTAGAACCCGACTAAGCTCCAAAAGATCCAATATCACAAACTAGCTGGCTAAGGCCTGAACATCCATCGTCATAGGCTTCTCTAATGCCGGTAGATAAGCCAAACTCCCTAAACTCTCTGCCCAACGACTCAAAGCATTGGCCACCATATTGGCCTTGCCTGGGTGATACAGAATAGTGATATCATAGTCCTTCAGCAACTCCAACCACCTCTTCTAACGTAAATTTAGATCTTTTTTCTTGAACAGGTGCTGCAAACTCCGATGGTCCGTAAAAATCTCACAAGCCACACCGTACAAATATTTAGGGCATGAACAATGGCATCTAACTCAAGGTCATGGACCGGGTAATTCTTCTCATGTACCTTCAACTATCTGGATGCGTAGGTAATCACCCTACCGTCCTACATCAACATCGCACTGAGGCCAATCCTCGAGTCATCATAATCGACCATATAAGACCCCGAACCTGTAGGTAATATCAAAACTTGAGCTGTAGTTAAAGCTGTCTTGAGCTTCTGAAAGCTCGCCTTACACTCTTTCGTCCACTGGAATGGAGCACCCTTCTGGTTCAGTTTGCTCATAGGGGCTGCAATCAATGAAAATCCCTCCACAAAACGATGGTAGTAACCCACCAAACCGAGAAAACTTCATATCTCTGTAGCTAAGGATTGTCTGGTTCAACTCTGCACTACCTTTACCTTCTTCGGATCCACCTGAATACCCTCACTCGATACCACGTTGCCTAAGAATGCCACGGAATCCAACCAAAACTTGCATTTTAAGAACTTTCATATAACTTCTTTTCCCTCAGAGTCTGAAGTACTGTCCACAGGTGCTACTCATGATCTTCCCGACTTCGAGAATACACCAAAATGCATCAATAAAGACAATGAAAAAAGAGTCAAGATATGTCCGTAATACACTGTACATCAAATGCATAAAGGCTGCTGGGGAATTGGTCTGCCCAAATGACATAACAAGAAACTCGTAATGTCCATACCGAGTCCTAAAAGCAATTTTCGGGATATCTGGCTCCCAAATCTTCAACTGATGGTAACTTGAGCGCAAGTCAATCATAGAGAACAACCATGCACCTTGAAGCTGGTCAAACAGATCATCAATACGAGGCAAATGATAACGGTTCTTCACTATAACCTTGTTAAGCTAGCAATAATCAACGCACACACGCATAGAACCATCTTTTTTTTTTCACAAACAAGACAGGAGCACCCTAAGGTGATACACTAGGCCGAATAAAACCTTTATCAAGCAATTCCAGTAACTAATCCTTCAACTCCTTCAGCTCAGGAGGAGCCATATGATACAGAGGAATAGAAATCGGCTGAGTGCTCGGCAATAGATCAATGCCAAAATCAATATCTCTATTAGGCGGCATGTCTTGATAATCAGCTGGAAACATATCGGGAAAGTGTTGTACTACTGGAAATGAATCAACTAAAGGGGTATCGATACTGATATCTCTCACATAAGCTAAATACATGTCACACCCCTTCTCAATCATATGCTTAGCTTTAAGAGAAGAAATAACTCTACTGGGAGTGTGATCTAAAGTACCCCTCCACTTAAAACGTAGCCAGCGTCACGGTTTTGGCGTGACAATCAAGAATAGCATAATGGGATGACAAGCAATCCATGCCCAAGATAATATCAAAATCTACCATGGTGAGCAAAAATAAATCGGCTCTGGTCTCAAAACCACTAAGGTAACCAAACACGACCGATAAACGTGATCCACAATAAGAGAATCTCCCACAGGAGTAGAAACATAATCAGGGGAACTCAAAGAATCCTGAGATACACCCAAATGCCGAGCAAAATAAGAAGACACATAAGAATAAGTAGATCCTGGATCGAATAGAACCGATGTATGTTTGTGAAAAACCAGTATAATACCTGTTATAACAAAATAAGAGGCAACAACCTCGGTGATATCTGGCTCCCTAATTTTCAACTGATAGTAAGATGAGCGCAAGTCAATCTTAGAGAACACCCGTGCGCCCTGAAGATGGTTAAACAGATCATCAATACGAGGTAAAATATAACGGTTCTTCACTATAAACTTGTTCAGCTACTGATGATCAATACACATAAGCATAGAACCATCATTTTTCTTCCCAAACAGGACAGAAGCACCCCAATGTAATACACTAGGCCGAACAAAACCCTTATCAAGCAATTCTTGTAACTGATCCTTCAACTCCTTCAAATCAGGAGAAGCCATATGATACGAAGGAATAGAAATGGGTTGAGTGCCCGGTAATAGATCAATGCCAAAATCAATATCTCTATCAGGTGGCATTCCTGGATGATCAACTAGAAACACATTGGGAAAGTCCCGTGCTACTGGAACTGAATCAACTGAAGGGGTATCAATACTGACATCTCTCACATAAGCTAAATACGCGACACACCCCTTCTCAACCATACACTGAGCTTTAGAAGAAGAAATAACTCTATTGGGAGTGTGATCTAAAATATCCCTCCACTCAACACGCGGCAAACCTGACATAGCTAGCGTCATGGTCTTGGCATGACAATCAAGAATAGCATGGGATGACAACCAGTCCATGCCCAAGATAATATCAAAATCTACCATGTTGAGCAAAAATAAATCAGCTCTGGTTTCAAAACCACTAAGAGCAACCAAACACGACCTATAAATGTAATCCAAAACAAGATAATCTCCCATAGGAGTAGAAACATAAATAGGGGAACTCAAAGAATTCCGAGATACACCCGAATGAAGAGCAAAATAAGAAGACACATAAGAATAAGTGGAACCTGGATCAAATAGAATCGATGCATCTCTGTGACAAACTAGTATAATACATGTGATGAAAAAATCAGAGGGAACAACCTCGTTACTGGCAGGAAGGGCATAATATTGGGATTGGACTCCCCCTCTAGGGTGGCCTATACCTCCCCGACTTCTACCTCTAGCTGGCTGAGAAGGTAGGGTGGCAATTAGAACTGTAACCATATCCTGAGAACTCTGCGAGGCATGCTGTGGCTGAGAAGCCTGTGGAGGTGCACCCCTCCCAAGTCTGGGGCAGTTCCTCACCATATGGCGTGTGTCCCCATACTCAAAAAAGCTTTGGAAGGATGTGATGGATGTGACTGGCTCAGGCCAGGCCTGCTGGACTGACATATGAAAGCACCCACGCAGGAGGCACTCTAGAAATTGGAGATGCATAATAAGGCTCCTGAGGCGTAGGAGGAGCTGGAGCACTACTGGCTGCTGGAAGAGCTGAATGAACATGGCAACTCATATAATCCCTACTATGACAACCTGCAGCAAGAGCACAAGCACCAGAATAATGGCGTGACTCTCGAGATCTCTTGGCCTCCCTCTCCTCTCTTTCCCTAGCATGCATACCCTCAATTCTCCTAGCAATGCTCACCACTTGTTGATAAGGAATATCCATCTCCAACACACGAGCCATGCTAGACTTCATGCTGGGAATAAGCCCCTCAATAAACAAGCGAAACCTCTTGCGAACAGTAGAAACCAAGGCTGGTGCATGTCTAGCCAAGCTAGGGGTAACGAACAACATACTCTGAGACAGTCATAGCACCCTGGTACAAATTCTCAAACTCGGCGTGCCATGCATATCTAAGGCTTTGAGGTACAAACTCTTTGAGGAATAGATCTGAAAACTGGGTCCAAGTCAGCAAAGCAGCCTCGTCTGGACTGTCTAACTCATAGGTATGCCACCACTCATAGGCGACTCCTCCAAAATGGAAAGTATTGAAAGAAACCCCGTTCGATCCTGATATACCCATGGTACAGAGAATACAGTAGCACTCCTCCAGAAATCCCAAGCCATCCTCTGATGCTAACCCACTAAATACAGGAGGATTATACTTCTTAAAACTCTCAAGTCTTCGCTTCTCAACCTATGAAGCTGCTGCCTGGTCCTCGGGATGGCCTGGGGCTACAGAATGCATATGAATAATCTCTAGGACCTAATCAATATGCACTCACTTCTCAGGAGTATGGGCGGCAGGAGTCTGTGCTCCTCCCTCAGCCTGGGATGTAGCTGCAGCAAGGGGAAGCAACCTTGCCTGATCCAAAGTGGTGTAAATCCTTATGAACTGTGCCAGAGTCTCCTGAAGTGCTGGTGTGGTAGTAGCAGTAGGCATGTCAGGTGCCTGGACTCCGACGGGTACTACTGGTTTCTCCTTGTGGCAGCTCGCGCAGGTGCTCTGGCTGCACCGCGTGCGCGTCCTCAGACTCTACCCCGGCACTGGCCTCTAACGGCTGCAGTAGGGGGCGCGGGTGCCTGATCATCTCGGTTAGCACGTGTCCTCACCATCTGTGAGAGAATATAAGACAAAAGTTTAGAATTGTGATGTCAAAATCTCGCATGATAAGGAAATCAAATGAAATGAAATTTTCCTAATAGTTACATAGCCTCTCGTAGATAAGTACAGACGTCTCCATACCGATCAGCGAGACTCTAATAAACTGGCTTGTGATTCATGACTCCTCTGAACCTAGATCTCTAATACCAACATGTCACGACCCTAGTTCACCCTCTGTGAACCATCATGATGACACCTAGCCTCTACGACTAGGTAAGCCTAAATTGCGGAAGAAAAACAAAATTTGCAAAAATAAAACAATTTAAAATAGAGATAAAGTAATAAACATCGTTCAAAAGTTCCACTCGGCATACACAATATTTAACTCTCAAAACCAATACATATTTCAAAGACCCAAAAACCCACGAATCACAAGCTAAGAATACTACATAGCTCTAATTCCAGAATGTCTAACAAAGAACAAAAAATACATAAGGGCTAATATTTTAAAGCAAGAATAGAAAGGGACTCCTCGGTTTGCGGATGCAGAAGATATACCTCAAAGTCTCTGGAGCTGTCGCCTCGCCTCAGGGGTGATACGACTAAGTCGAAGTACCTGGATCTGCACATCAAAAACATGCGCAGATAGGGCATGAGTACACCATATCGGTACTTAGTAAGTGCCAAGCCTAACCTCGGTTGGGTAGGGACGAGGAAGGTCAGGGCCCTATTGAGGTTAAAATAAAAGATAAAGTTCGATAGTGTAGAATAGAGCAGTATAAATAAGAACAGCAACAAAAGTAACACAAGACATAAAGGACAACAACAACTATACAGAGGCAACATAAACACAAAAGAAAATACAGCTCAACACCAATAATATCAATCGGGGATCTTCCAGGATACCGTCCTCTAGTCCTAAATATACATATCCAATAAGTCTTCAGGGATACCGTCCCGTAGTCCAGCTCATAGTACGCACTGATCTACCGGAATCCCGTTCCGTAGTCCTAAATATAAATACCCAGTACTCAAGGAATCTACTGGGTGCATTCCCGTAGTTCCATATAACTATGCAGGGGGATCTACTGGAATCTCATATCCATAGTCCCAATGTAAATACACAGCAACAATAGGAGAAATACTTAGAAATGTCAAACTTTGTATTAAGACAAACAAATAATCTAGCCTAGAATGTTGCACAGAATTCAGGGAAAGCAGTTGAACAAATAAGGTAATTGAATCACGTAGAAATGCTTTCCTAAGCTAATAACGGGCTTAATATTGCAAGTAATAAAACATGAAAAGAAAACATACTGGTAATTACTTAATGAAAATCGGATTTCCAACAATTAGCACAAGTATGAACTCGTCACCTCACGTACAAGGCATTTCAAGTATCAAATATATCAAATCCTAAGGGGAAGGTCCCCCACACAAGGTTAGGCAAGCCACTTACCTCGAACCAGCTCAAAATCAACTCGAAACAACGCTCTTGCTACAAGTACTCGACTCCAAATGGCCCAAATATATTAAATTCAATTTCATAATGTAAATAATACTTCAAGTAACTGATTATACAAAGAAATTCTAAGCTAATACGCGAAATTACATAAAATGACCAAAACACCCCTTGGCCTCACGTCTCAGAATTGGGTAAAATTTATATTTTTAGAATCCTTACACTCTCACGAGTTCATGCATACCAAAATTATCCAAATTTAAGGTCAAATCCCGAATCAAAAGTCAAATTTTAGGTCTAAGAACTTTCTTCCAATTTTTTCCCAATTTTCATCTTAAATCTGAATTTAAAGGATGAAACTAACTATAGACCGATGGAATATAACTAGAGGGTTAAAGAATTTTTACCCACTAATCTCCTCTTCTATTTCCTCCCATGATCGCCCTCTTCCGAGCTCCAAATTAAATTTCTAACTTTTGAAACTAAACCCTCGAAATTTCATATTTCTGCCCAGCTATTTTCGCATCTACGGTCCTGGGATTGCTTCTGCAGTCCCACTTTTGCGGAACTATTGTCGCATCTACGACTTTCACTTAAGGCTTGATTTTCCGCATCTGCGGGGAAGACCCTGCTTCTACGATCCCTGATACCTTTCCTCCTTTTCTGCTTTTGCGGTTACTCTGCCCCTTCTACAGCTCCGCACCTGTAGAACCCAAACCGCAGGTGCAGTTATGACAGAAAAATAGCTGAAGCTGCAACTTTAAAACCCCAAAATCCTTCCATCTACCATTCGAAATCATCCCGAGGCCCCCGGGACCTCAACCAAACCTACCAACATGTCCTATAACTTTATTAAAATGTGTTCCAACCTTTGGAATGCTCAAAACAACATCAAAACACCTATTTTTCATCGGATTCAAGCTTAAGAATCCCAAAACTCTAAAAAGTACGCTTTCGATAGAAAAGTCTATCAAACCTTATCTGAATGACTTGAAATTTTGCAGACACGTCACATTCAACACTACGAAGCTACTCCAACTTCTGGAATTCCATTACAACCCTAAGATCGTAATCTCACTATCGAACTGGAAACTTCAAAATTCGACCTTTTGGCATTTCAAGCCTAAATTAGCTATAGACCTCTAAAACACAATCCGAATATGCCCCTAAGCCCAAAATCACCCAACAAAGCTAATGGAACCATCATATTTCTATTCAGAGGTCGTCTTCACACTATTCTAACTACGGTCAACTTTCCAACACTTAAGCACTCATTTACAAACTAAGTGTCCCAAAACTCTCAGAAACTTAAAACCGAACATCCCGGTAAATCAAAATAGTAGAAACAAACACAGGGAAAGCAGTTAATATATCAAGGCATTAATTCTTAAGACGACCGGCTAGGTCATCGCACATATGTGAACCCATCTTCAAGATGTTGAGGAAAGATGCCGAGACAAGATGGATCGAGGATTGTCAGAAAGCTTTTGACAAAATCAAGGAGTACCTGTCCACACCACCGGTCTTGGTCCCGCCATAGCCGGAATGACCTTTTCTACTCTATCTATCTGTATTGGATGGAGCCTTCGAATGTGTTTTGGGATAACATGACGAGACAGAGAGAGAGGAGCAAGCCATATACTACTCGAGTAAGAAGTTTACACCTTATGAAGTATGGTACTCTCTACTGGAACGCACTTGTTATGCTCTAACCTGGATGGCCCAGATATTAAGGCATTACTTCTGTGCCTATACCACATACCTCATATCTAGGATGGACCTTCTGAAGTACATATTTAAGAAACACATGCCGACTGGAAAGTTAGCCAAGTGGCAGATACTGTTGAGTGAGTTTGATATAGTCTACGTAACTCAAAAGACAATCAAAAGACAGTCAAAAGACAAGCATTGGTAGACCATCTTGTTGAAAATCCCGTGGGAGGAGAATACAAACCCCTGAAAACATATTTTCCTAATGAAGAAGTGTCATTTGTAGGAGAGGACATTACCAAAGAATACGACAGTTAGAGGGTGCTCTTCAATGGAGCTGCGAATTTCAAACGAGTGGGCATTGGAGCAGTTTTGGTATCGAAAATGCGTCAACATTATCTGGTATCCGCTAAACTCAAATTTCCCTGCACCAAAAACATGGTAGAGCATGAATCCTACATACTAGGGCTTAATATGGCAATCAATATAAATATTTAGGAGCTGCTTGTAATCGGTGATTCATAATTGCTTGTGCACCAGGTACAAGGAGAGTGGGCAACCAAGAATTCTAAGATATTGCCATATCTACACCATGTAAAGGAATTGAGAAAGAGGTTCAGAAATATAGAGTTTTGGTATGTACCCAGAATTCAGATTGAGTTCGCCTATGCATTGGCCACCTTGTCATTTATGATACAACATCCGGACAAGAAATTCATCAATCGTATCCCAGTGAGAATTCATAGTCAACCAACATATTATGCTCATGTCGAGGAAGGAATAGATGGAAAACCTTGGTTCTATGACATCAAAAAGTATTTGGCAAGGGGAGAATATCCAGAGTATGCAAACCATACTAAAAAATGTACGCTTCGGAGATTGTCCAATCACTTTTTCCACAGCGGAGGAAACTTGTACAGAAGGATTCCTGATTTGGGATTGCTAAGATATGTTAACGCAAAAGAGGCTTCTAAACTACTTGAGGAGATACATGTTGGGACCTGCGGCTCGCATATGAATGGTTTTGTCTTGGCCAAGAAGATATGTAGGGCTGGTTACTTTTGGATAACTATGGAGATAGATTGCATCCAGTATGTCCGCAAATGCTACTAATGCCAAGTGCATGCCGATATGATAAAAGTGCCGCCTAATAAGCTGAATGCAACAAGTTCACCTTGGTTATTCGCCGCCTGGAGCATGGATGTCATTGGTCCAATCAAGCCCACTGATTTAAACAGGCACATGATTATTCTGATGGCCATTGATTACTTTACAAAATGGGTAAAGGCTGCATCTTACAAAGCTGTAACTAAGAAAGTCATCACAGACTTTGTCAAAGATCATATTGTTTGCCGATTCGAAGATCCTGAGTCAATGCCACCAATTCAAAAGTGATATGATGAAATCCATGTGTGAAAATTTCAAAATGAAACACAAGAATTCCACAGCCTATAGACCTTAGATGAATGGATCCGTAGAAGCGGCCAACAAAAATATCAAGAATATACTGAGGAAAATGGTAGAAAATCGCAAATAGTGGCACGAGAAGACACCCTTCGCTTTGTTGGGATACTACACCATAGTTTGCACATCAACCGAGGCAACTCCTTATATGTTGGTTTATATGGTACCGAAGCTATCATCCCAGCCGAGGCAGAGATTCCTTCTTTAAGGATTATACATGAAGACGAACTCAGCGATGCAGAATGGATAAGGAGACACTATGAATAATTGGCCCTGATAGATGGAAAAAGAATGAACGCAGTATGTCACGGTCAACTTTGTCAGAATAGAATGTCTAGAGCTTTCAACAAAAGGGTCAAACCAAGACAATTTGTACAAGGACAGCTGGTGCTGAAGAAGATCTTCCTACATCAATATTAAGCCAAAGGGAAATTCTCTCCTAGCTGGCAAGGTCCTTACATGGTTCAGAGGGTGCTGACAGGAGGAGCACTCATACTTGCTGAAATGGATGGGGAAATTTGGCCAAAACCAATCAATTCAGATGCAGTCAAAAGATATTATGCTTAGACTATTTACATTTCCTCATCTGATGTAATTGAACTATGCTTGACCCTATTCCCGTATAAGAGGGGATACGTAGGTAGCCTTATGGGTTCGGTCATAACATAATTAAATTTCCATTTCCTCCAAGATCAGAAACCAGGATAGAATTTTTAGGAGGACCCTCAAAATTCTGGAGCAAGTCTAGCCGATGCCAACATATGCCAGACAATCAAAAGTTGATTACAAAAATGGGGCAGAATTTCGAGAAGGATTCTCAAAATTCCGAAGAAGGTTCAGCAAGTTTCTTTACTCGCAAACGGCTAAAGGATCATCTACCAAACTAGGGCAAAATTTTGATGAGGACCCTCAAAATTCTAACATGAGAAAGCTGCAATGTCTCTAAAATGTGGTACAGTCACTAGTTCATCTAAAATTACTTGATATTTCAATATGTTTCTAAGACGAATCTATTTTTATCAATAATTGCATATTTTTTAAAACTCTATTTCCATAACAGTTAGGTGTTACCGAGAGAAACTCAAGTGGTGCCTCCAAACAGAACATAACGAGGCCAACAAACAAAGGCATGAACCAACCTCCCCTAACAAAACTTACAATTTTGCTTTGAGCATAGGCACATCTGATGTAATGTTAACGTCCATAAATATATACACGTAACAAGATCACTATCAATCGGGCCACCAGACACCGTATATATCTCCAGCTAAGATATATGCTACTCTTAGTTGCTACTAGGTCTTTACATGGGATTAAGCCTTGTCTCGCATGTTTGCATGAGGCTAATCCTTGCCTCCATCCTGCATGAGCCTAATCCATGCCTCCATATCTACATGAGTCTAATCCCTACGTCCATATTTGCATGAGGCTAATTCCTGCCTCCATATCTCCATGAAGCTAATCCATGCCTTCATACCCACATGAGGCTAATCCTTGCCTCCGTATTTGCATGAGGCTAATCCCTGCTTCTATACCTGCATGAGGCTAATCCCTACCTTCACATCTGCATGAGGCTAATAATTGCCTCCGTACTTGGATGAGGCTAATCCTTGCCTCCACATTTGCATGAGGCTAATCTTTGCCTCCTTACTTGTATGGGGTTAATCCCTTCCTCCATATTTGCATGAGACTAATACTTGCCTCCATATCCACATGAGGCTAATCCCTGACTCCATATTTGCATGAGTCTAATCCTTGCCTCCACATCTGCGTGAGGCTAATCCCTCCCTCCATAACCGCCTGAGGCTAATCTCTGCCTCTATACTTACATGAGGCTAATCCCTACCTCCGAAGTTGAATGAGGCTAATCCTTGCCTCCGTACTTGCATGTGGCTAATCCTTGCCTTAGAACTTTCATGAGGCTAATCCCTACCTCCATATCTGCATGAGGCTAATCCTTGCCTCCATATCTACATAAGGCTAATTCCTGCCTCCCTATTTACATGAGGCTAATCCCTACCTCCAAATCTGCATGAGGCTAATATCTGCCTCCATATCCGCATAAGGCTAATCCTTGCCTCTGTACTTGCATAAGGCTAATCCTTGATTCCGTACTTGGATGAGGCTAATCCTTTCCTCCGTACTTGTATAAGGCTAATCCCCGCTTCCGTATCTGCACGAGGCTAATCTTTGCCCCCATGTTGGCATAAGGCTAATCCCTGCTTTCATATTTGTATGAGGCTAATCCCTGCATCCATATCTACAAGAGGCTAATCCCTACCTCCACATTTTCATGGGACTAAGCATTGCCCCTTCTTGCATGAATATCGCTCTATTTCGGTACTATCTATTTGCTTTTCTATCGGATAAGCTTTGCCCTTCATTTCACAAGACTAAGCCTTGTTTCGTTAATATCATATTGCTGCATCTCATGGACTGAAATATCGCCAATCTATCCAAAGTTGTCATAGTCTAAAGGCATCATCCTCATAGCTGAAAGACACAACGTCATGGCCTGAGGACCTCTCAAATTTGTACTCCCTCTGTTATAATTTATGTGAACCCATTTGACTGGGCACGAAGTTTAAGAAAGGAGAGAAGACTTTTGAACTTGTGGTGTAAAATGAGGCACATATATTTTGTGTGGCTAGAAATAATTGCATAAAGGTAAATTTTTTTAAAATAAGGAAAGGGGTCATTCTTTTTGGCACTGATCAAAAAGGAAATAAGTTCACATAAATTGAAACGGAGGGAGTATATCATTATTAAAAGGCATCATGTTTCGGAGGCACCATCTTCATGGCCTGCAAATCCCTCACTAAACAATTCATGGCCCGAGACATCATGGTCTGAGGACGTCATCCTCAACCATCCAAAGACAACTTTGATGGTCCCAAAAAAATCTACATCATGTTTAAAATTTTTGTACAAATACATGTTTGTTGTGTCTCTTTATTTACTGGTAACCACTAAGCAACCGCTATCCCAGCAGGAGCAACTTCGCTCGAGTTCCTTCAACTATCTCAAACTTGACCATTCATCATAACCACCCATCCCAAAATCTTGTGTCCGTCCTTGTAATTAATTCATAGGTATATTCCGCTGATGGATTCGGAACTACACATGGCTTGATTTTTGTAAATCCAGAGATATGTAGGCAGCTCAAGGAACAGGGTTCAACCTATATTTTTTCAAGACATCCCGTTCAGTCTAAGTTGGCCATCATTTCTTTACTCGAAAACACTTTCATCATTCCCAAGTAAAGAGGGGCAGCTGTTGATACCCAATTTTTCCTTCATATATATTTAAATATGCATACATACTTTCAAAATATTGCATATACACTTATAAACATGCACAAATGTTTTTTTTATATAATTTTTAAAGGATTTAAAACCAATTTATTTCTGTATTTTATGTACACAAATATTAAATAACTATTACTCATATTATTTTTAGGAAGATTGACTATTTAAATTAATCATTTTATGCCCATATAAACCCTTATATATTTTAATTGCATTTTTACAATCAAATTAGCATTTTTATGCTAGAATTATGTATATTCTAACAATAGCCTATATATATACAAAATTATATTATCCATACATAAAGTGACTTTTCATATTTTTATAATATTAAGTAAGTATTTTAAAATAATTTCACACACAAATCACATTTTTATCATTTTGTAAATTATTTTATAAAATTATTTTACTAAATTAATCGAGTATTTAAAATATAGCCCTAGAAAAGAACTAATTTCAAATCTAACCAGCCCAAAACCCTTTAATATTAAACAAAAACCCAAGCCCCAATACCGTTTGACACTAACAAGCTTACCCGACCTAATGCCTCGGCTTATCCTGATCGTTGATCATTTTCATCAATGATCTAGATCCACATTTACCTTAATTAAACCCATATACCCCTTCAAACCCTAATTATTTCACAACCCTCCCCGCCAACATTCGTTCCCTCATCTCTTCAGTTTTCTCTCAACTCAACCTAACCCTAATCGCGTCACCGGCAAAGACTTCCTTTCCATGGAGTTTCTATGTGTTCTTTGACCATTACCGGCATTTTATACCTCCTGGTTGTTTGACTAATGGATCCTTAAAATATCTCAAGGATATTTAACCTGGTTCTTTGTCCGAAATTTGTTTACTAGCCTATTTAGGGCCATTATCGTTTGTGAGTGCTAATTTTCTCCTATTTTTAGTTTGAATCCATGGTTATTGACCATGTTTCTTTCATCTTTGTTGTTTTGAAACCCTAGTTCTACAAATGTTTGAATCTATTCAGATTTTTTGTAGGTTTGAAACGATTCAAGCATTATTTGGTGTTTATCCCTCGAAAACCTTATGTTTTGGTTAACTTCTTTGATTTTGTTTATCTTCTTCTAAAACTAGGGTTCGTCCTGAGTTTCTTCAAAAGGATTTTAACTTTCAAACATTGAATCTCACTATCTCTTTACATGTTTGATTAATTTTTGTATATATGCTTGAAACTAAGATATTCTTGTTTGAAACACTAAGTTCATCAATTTGTTCCGTTCTTGTGATTATTTCTCTGAACCAGTTATATAGACTGATTCTATTTTATGTTTTGAATCATTTTTCCTAATAAAATCCGTATTTTTTGGGATTTTTTTCATACTTTCCTTACTTGTGACCTTTAACTGGTATTACTTGCCTTATTCTGACTAATTAGTTAATTTATGGTCAATAAGTGATTTCTTTACCTTATTTGAGTCCCAATAAGGGCTAGTAATTGATTCTCTTTGTGCTATTATGGCCTTCACCGATCTGTTTATGCGGATTGGTTGGATTTATCCTCAATTAACTGATTGATTATATTTACTTGCCTTATTTACAAATTCCAAATTATTCTTGCCTTATTTTTCTACTTTACTAAGTGCTATATATATACTCCCATTCTGATACTTTTAGACACGAACAATAGTTCACAAAAAAACACATTCTCACACACTTTGCTCTCATCTCTCTACTACTTGTGTCCATTGCTTGTCTTGCCGGCTGAAAGCCAAGGCTAGACTATTGAATCCTACATACCTTTCATCTTCGATTTTTCTTCCTTCAACTGGTATATTTCTATTCTTAATGTTATTTACTATACTATGACGTTCGAACCAATGTGCTCTCTATATATTGCTTTACTTCTTATTGAATTCATGTTCTAGGCTAATTACTTATGCATTTGACCTTGTCCCTTTCTTGTTTATTACTTTAGTCAGCATGTTTACCTTCTATTTAAGTTTCAATCTCTCTTGTTCATTGCTTTAGACCAAACATGTTTACTTTTGTGTTTGAGTTTCAACCTATCCTGTCTATTGCTTTAAGAGAGCATGTTTACTCTTGCTTAATTTTCATTCTTTAACGTTTGTCACTTTAATCAACATGGTCACTTTTGTATCTCTGCTTTTAATCAGCATGTTTGTTGTTGTGTTTAAATTTTGTCTTCTTGCCTCTTGCCTTAATTTAGTATGCTTACCTTATCACTAAGTATGATTGTAAGATCTGAGTGATCAGTATGTCTTATTAATTCATGCCTACTCTGTGTCCCTATTAATTAGCATGACTGCCTTCCCCTTCATATTACATGCTCCTGCTTTAAGCATCTTGTGTTCCCAAGCCATGCTCCCTTTTGTGCAATTATTTATTTACCTAGACTAATTAACAAACTAAAGTTGGTCAATAGGATGTTTTGTGAATAGGCTGTTGTTTGCTGAACCTTCCTTTCCCTTAAAAGGTTTTTAACTTATTTTTTTAAATTCCTAACATGTTTTCCTAAACTACTGCTACTCCTAAAGTATTTTCACTCCTAAAGATTTTATCTCTGCACTGTTTTTCCCAAAAGTCATTTTAACTATATCGAGTACTCTCACTTGTACTCCTAGATTACTTAAGTTTTGAGTCTCCAGTGTGTGTACTACCTAGGGATCCATGAGATTCCTTCGAAATTTGGCAAACTGGGGATGGCCCTTTCACACAGTACACAACAACTCTTCTATTCAAAAGGATCTTGGTGTGAGCATTGCGCAAGTCCCTGAGGCCATTAGGAACTTTGACCCACCAGGATACCCTTATTGGACATCATGAGGCTATGGCATTTGGGACTGTTTTAAGGCCTGGTATTTCAAGGATTCACTTTGGGCCTATTTCAGGCTCCATATAGTATAGTTTTTTCTTTATTATGTAAATTCATGGTTTGTAATAATAATCTTTGTAAACAGATATTGGAGAAATTAGTAAACTGGGAGGGATTATTATACACACTTGTTGGATGGGTAGATATCCTGCCTATAGGATTTTAAAACATTGTTTACATTCATAGAAACCATGCCTAAAGGACATTGCAATGATTCATCACTTTTGTACACTGTGGAAATCATGTCCATAGGGTTCAAACTAAATTTCTGCAATCATCGTGATGTTTGATTGTTTGCATATATTTTAGATACTATGCCTATAGGTTATTACAATATATTGTCTATCTAGATACCATGCCTATAGGTTGTTATAATATATTGTCTATCTAGATACCATGCCTATAAGCTGTTACTATATTTGTTCACTTAAACATCATGCCATTTAGATTCAAAAATCGATCTTGTGTTCTAATAACATGTCTGCAAGTTTATTGTGATATCCTCTTAGATACCATGCCTATAGGGTTTCTTTTTTCTTAAAATTAGTTAGCCCTGCTTGAAAAGATCAGATTCTGCATATTAACAGTGTTCAAATCAATCATCATCATTTTTAATCACTACATTTAGATGCCATGCTTATAGGATTCTAAGACCAATTTCTGCATTTAGCTGCTGGCATCTATAAGTTTAAAATCAGTTATTCAGCGCCTAGACTAGCATTATATAAGACTTAATAAACTCAAATTGTTTTGAAATAGTTTGTAGAATTCTAATTGCATTTATATAGCATGTGTATACGGTATTACGCCTCGGCAAGCCTATAGGTAATCAAGGTCTAATAGAAAACTGTGAAACTGTTTTGCCTATTGTGGCTGCCCAGATTCGACAGGTTCTAAAAATTCAGTAGGCAAACTAAATAGGTCTTTAATACTTTGGTCTTAACTCAATATTGCATATTCTCTGCTTACCTAGATATCTTGTTCTAGGGCTTTCTCTTGAATATCTGAAACTATGCTTAAGACATGCACTTTCTTGCTCTGTTTGTGGAGGTAAAACTTGAGACTTTAACTATTCTATCTTTGGTCCAGTCCTAATTGTTTTGGTTGTCGACTAGATTTTCCTCCTTCAAGTACCTTAGGATAGTCTAGAACTACCTAAATTAAGAGGTTATAAATACCTCCAGGGACACAAGGAAGGGACGGGTAATGCATGCATATGATATATCTTAAGGTTGCTAGAACTCTTTCGGCTATGACCAAAGGAAGGGAATTGGGTAGTAAGAATATGCTGACCTGCGCGTTAATGTCACGTGTAACCCCTCATTAAGGAGTGATTACCGGCATTGCATGGGTATGATCTTGTAGGCTAATCGACCTTGGACTCCCTTTTCCCAATTCCTGTATGTGCTTAAATTCTCTGAACCTTCTTTACATATACATAAGTTGTCCAAATCTCTTTACCTTCATTATAAGAACTTCCTTGATCATATATGCATGGGGAAAGCTACTTTATCTGCAAATACCTTCTTGTTTGATAATTGACTAATTCATATAGTTTATGTTCGGCCAACATCCACCAATGTGGATTGCAAGGGGTGCCTAACATATTCCCTCAAGGTTATTTTGAGCCCTTACCCTAATCTCCGTTAATACAAACTAGTCACAAGAGTTGATTACTCTAGGTGTCCTAATGCACCTTTTGGAGAATTTTCAAACACCCAAATTTTCAAAAGGAAACGAGTTGTTCCCCCATGAATGATGAAACGTGGACTTTCGCGCAAAAAAATTGGTAAAAAGGGGGAACAAAAATAATCGATGTTGTTAAGTTAATTATGACTAGATGCGAGTGGATTTGAGGTGGAATCGAGCTAGTGTTTGGTCTAACTTTGACCCGAGGGATTAGTGATCCCCGACTTAATTGCTATTTGAAATTCCATGTATGTGGATTATAGGTGTGGTGACGAGTACCCAAGAGCCGCCAAATTATCTATTTGGCATGTTCCCTTCCCCGGTTTTTATTTATTGTTTTCCTGTCTTAACTGCTACATGCTTATCGGTGCTTTTATGTTTAATTGATTCTTGTTAGATGTTGTTTTTTATTGAAGGTATTAATTGTTCCGTAGTTCATTGTGTCATATAATTGGTTTAAGTTGGTTTATCGGTGTTTCATGGTACATTTTGGCTGGTCTCGCTGTGTAGTGTTAATTGAAGAGGTTTCATAATTCTATAGTCTTCTATTTGTCTTGGTTTGAAGTTTGAATATTGTGGAAGGTTTTTGAGCTAAACTGTAAAATTTCTATTCTTATTGTGTGATTGGTATGGTAGGATTGGGTTGCACGCTGCAACATGAGGAATAAGGGTGAAATGTGATTGTCTGGTGGGATCGGATTACGCACCGTAACAAGGAGTAATAAGGGTGGATAATTGGGATCGGGTTGCACGCCGCAACATGAGGAATAAGGGTGATATATTGAGGACTAATAAGGGTGGACTGGTGGGATCGAGTTGCACAGCACAACAAGGAGTAATAAGGGTGAATGTCCATATTGTTACTGATTATATGTTATAGCACGTCAATTTGATATTGTATTTTTGAGTGGAACTAGGGTAATTACCAAGTGAAAGAGACAGGTGCGCGCAAACTGACATGAACACCACTATTCATTATAACAAACAATTATACGTGATCTAGGAGCATGAAGTGAAGGCCAGACATTAAACTTATTATCTATTCAATGAATTACAAACTACTAATGCTATCTTGAGACAATTTGATATAACTATCGTGTGCTTTGATGGAAAGAAGTATGAATTGAATTATTTTATGTCAAATGTTTGTCCTACAAATCTTTATATGTCAAAATCTACTAGTTCTACCATATTTTTGCACAGATTGGACAAATTAGAACAAAATTTCAATTTCAAGTACCTTGAGCAATAACAAGCAGCACTAGTTAACAAAAATAATTAAAAAATATATGTATTTTTAACCTGGATATTTTAATAAAATAAAAATGTATGTATTAATTTCATATGGTACCACATGACCACAATAGTAAAATATAATATAGTAAAGTGTATAAAGTGTATTAAAAATATAGTATTTTAAATAATTTGGGATAATGTTTAATTATGTGGATAATTAATTAATTATCGGGAAATGAAATATTACTTAATTACCTAATAGTGATAAAGATTAAACTTTTTCCACCCAACCTCCATGTGGCAGTAAGGCACTAAACCAAATAAATGATTTATAGTTTCTTTTTATTACGTGGATATCTAAGATAACGTGGCAAATGACTAGAAAAAAGTTTATTAAGGGCGGTGGGTGAGGTAAAGTCCGAATACAAGGCAATATATATCCTTCTGATTGTCCTTATTCAGATTGTTTGCTTAATGGAAATTGAATTACACTTTTACTTAAATGCTTTCAACCAGACTCTTCTGGGAGATGCATTGCTAATCAATCACGAAGACTCATTCTTTTCATTCTATTGGATCGTGTTAATTCTTCTCAAATTTCTTGCTTGTGGGATTATTATATTTCAATCAATAAGTTATGGGGTTGTATTGTCTTTTCAGTGCATTTTGAGGGATAATGGATTACTCGACATGCTCAACCACTCTCTGTAGGGAGAAAAGGATAAAGAATTGCTGGTGTTCAAAGTGACTTCTTATTCGGTTTTCAATTTTATGAGAAGTTGCATTGACTATTACGTTATGGTATTGATAGATGTGGATTATTTTGTGAGACTATGGGTTGAGGTGCTGAGGTCGATAGATGTTAATATTTGAGGGGTGACACCTTTACGCGAACATGGAGATGCTCTTAATTCCTGAAGAAGTATCATGCCTGAGTTCTACTGAATCATTAACCTCCTATCTGGTATAAGTTCCATTGAGCTATTCGATGTTTCTCTACAGATGATAGTAAACCTTCTTTAATATAGGTCTTCTGTAAGATGAAGTTTCCTTTCTGGATAGGTAACCAAAGTTAGAGTTGTACAATTCGCTTAATTGAAAAGAGGAAATTTCTCGGCCAGTTATCTTCTTCCCTTATAGTATTTCATTCAACAAGCAAGCAGTGCGATCGCATTTTCAAAGGTCAAACTTGAGATAGCCATAAACGTCAGTTTAATCTTGTTTCAAGGGAATCGGCGGCTCAGGTATGTTAATGCACTTCCTTCTTTTTTTGGCATGAGCTAATGTGAAATGAATACGCTATTTCATAATTAATCTACTCCTAGCAACTAAGGTTGTCCATTTTGTTCTTTCCAACAAATTTATTCTAACAAAGTATGTATGATCCTTGCATCCTAGTGAAGTTCATATTGATGACATGATGTCCATAATATTAATCGAAGGTGCAACGACCTTACGTCACTCTGAAAGGTTTAGAATGTGATTGCATCAGTCGAGCATGCATTATATATATGTATCTATTTTACCCTACCGAGCCGCGCAACAGTCGGTCGGGTACGACACCTATTGTGCAACCACTGATTAGTTGGGTTTACCGAGCTCCACATGGCCAGGTACGATTCTACTGAGCCTTATTATGGCCGGGTACGTTTTTACCGGGTCCTCTTTGAGGCTGGGTACGATACGATGATGATGATGCCCAAGAGGCGAATGTTTTTAAAAGTATATTTATTTATATATATGTGTTATGCATTTCATCTCAGTAATCCCCAGAGGCACTCAGAGTTACAGGTTGCATCCCTTATATTTCTCTTTACATTACTATTCTTATTTATGTTTTCCTGCGTTACATACTCAGTACATTATTAGTACTGACGTCCTTTTGTTGGGATGCTGCATTCATTACTGCAGGTATAGCTAATCAGTTTGACGAGCCTTCATCATAGAAGAAATAATCATTCAATGGTAAGACTCCATCTCGTTCGGAGTGCAGCCGTGTCTACGGGTCATCATGTCCGAGTTTTGCTATAGACTTATGGTAGGCCGGTATCCTGTCTTATTTGATGTCAATTAATCTTAGAGGCTTTGTAGACAGAGGTTCATTTCGTACAGTATGTTAGAGGCCTTGATGGCCCATATGTATTCATGTTTTAAGAAAAATGGTTAAGTGAAACAGTGTTGCCCACATATAGTTATACATAACGAGTTGTGACCATGTTGGCCCATGATAGTTATAAAATAAATGTTGTAGAGTGGTTTGCTTGGGCCACTACGGCACCGGGTGCCAGCCACGCCTCCCATGGTTGGGGCGTGACAAAGTGGTATCAGAGCAGTTCTGTCCTAGGAAGTCTACAAAGTCGTGCCTAGTAGAGTCTCACTTATGGGTGTGTTGCGCGCCACATTTATAATTGAGAGGCTATAAGGAATTTAGGAAATGTTACCCTTCTTTTGTTTCCAGCTCGTTCCATAGAGCTGAGCCTTAAGAAATCAGTATGAAGTTTACGCCAGGTTTTGTATGCACTAGAGGTACATGTTTTACAGTAGAGCTTTAAGATGTAATTTTCACCTATGTGGAAGGGAGGTTATGAAAGCGACAGAAGATATTATACGAGGTTGGAAGGTATGTAAGTTAAAGGTGAAGAAGATATAAGATATTCAAGTACAAAAGGTTGTGGATAATCTAGACTTGAGATATATTTTGGGTTTTATTTTAGTTTACAGAGGTGTCCCGAGTGAAAATTTTGTAAATCTCTAAGGTTTAACATTCGAGGACGAATGTTTCTAAAGGGGGGAAGGATGTTATATCCCGTCAATTTGATATTGTATTTTTGAGTGGAACTAGCGTAATTACCAAGTGAAAGAGACAGGTGCGCGCAAACTGGCCTGAACACCACTTTTAGTTATAACAAACAATTATACGTGATCTAGGAGCATGAAGTGAAGGCCAGACATTGAACTTATTATCTATTCAATGAACTACAAACTACTAATGCTATCTTGAGACAATGTGATATAACTATCGTGTGCTTAGATGGAAAGAAGTATGAATTGAATTATTTTATGTCAAATGTTTGTCTTACAAATCTTTATAAGTCAAAATCTACTAGTTCTACCATATTTTTGCACAGATTGGACAAATTAGCACAAAATTTCAATTTCAAGTACCTTGAGCAATATCAAGCAACACTAGTTAAAAAAAATTATTAAAAAATATATGTATTTTTAACATTGATATTTTAATAAAATAATAATATATGTATTAATTTTATATGGTACCACATGACCACAATAGTAAGATATAATATAGTAAAGTGTATTAAAAACGTAGTATTTTAAGTAATTTGGGATAATTTTTAATTACGTGGATAATTGATTAATTACCGGGTAACGAAACATTACTCAATTACCTAATAATGGATAAAGATTAAACTTTTTCCACCCAACCTCCATGTGGCAGTAAGGCACTAAACCAAACAAATGATTTATAATAACGTGGCAAACGACTTGAAAAAAGTTTATTAAGGGTGGTGGGTGAGGTAAAGTCCGAATACAAGGCAATATATATCCTTCTGATTGTCTTTATTCAGATTGTTTGCTTAATGGAAATTGAATTACACTTTTACTTAAATGCTTTCAACTAGACTCTTCTGGGAGATGCATTGCTAATCAATCACGAAGACTCATTCTTTTCATTCTATTGGATCGTGTTAATTCTTCTCAAATTTCTTGCTTGTGGGATTATTATATTTCAATCAATAAGTTATGGGGTTGTATTGTCTTTTCAGTGCATTTTGAGGGATAATGGATTACTCGACATGCTCAACCACTCTCTGTAGGGAGAAAAGGATAAAGAATTGCTGGTGTTCAAAGTGACTTCTTATTCGGTTTTCAATTTTATGAGAAGTTGCATTGGCTATTACGTTATGGTATTGATAGATGTGGATTATTTTGTGAGACTATGGGTTGAGTTGCTGAGGTCGATAGATATTAATATTTGAGGGGTGACACCTTTACGCGAACATGGAGATGCTCTTAATTCAAGAAGAAGTATCATCCCTGAGTTCTGCTGAATCATTAACTTCCTATCTGGTATAAGTGCCATGAAGTTATTCGATGTTTCTCTACAGATGATAGTAAACCTTCTTTAATCTAGGTCTTCTGCAAGATGAAGTTTCCTTTCTGGATAGGTAACCAAAGTTAGAGTTGTACAATTCGCTTAATTGAAAAGAGGAAATTTCTCGGCCAGTTATCTTCTTCCCTTATAGTATTTCATTCAACAAGCAAGCAGTGCGATCACATTTTCAAAGGTAAAACTTGAGCTAGCCATAAACGTCAGTTTAATCGTGTTTCAAGAGAATTGGTTCGGGTATGTTAAGGCACTTCCTTCTTTTTTTTTGGCATGAGCTAATGTGAAATGAATACGCTATTTCATAATGAATCTACTCCCCCTTCGTACTACCATGAGATTCTTGCCCGGCTTTCTTTCGGCCTAAGAAGGCTGCGGTGAGAATGAGAATCACTTCGGAACTCTCCTAGCAACTAAGGTTGTCCATGTTGTTCTTTCCGTACAAATTTATTCTAGCAAAGTATGTATGATCCTTGCATCCTAGCAAAGTTCATATTGATGGCATGATGTCCATAATATTTATCGAAGGTGCAACAACTTACGTCACTCTGAAAGGTTTAGATTATGATTTCATCAGTCGAGCATGCATTATATATATGTATCTATTTTACCCTACCGAGCCGCGCTATAGTCGGCCGGGTACGGCACCTATTGTGCAACCACTCATCAGTTGGGTTTACCGAGCTCCACGTGGACGGGTACGATTCTACCGAGCCTTATGATGGCCGGGTACGTTTTTACCGAGTCCTCTTTGAGGTCAGGTACGATACGATGATGATGATGCCCATAGAGGCGAATGTTTTTCAAAGTATATGTATTTATATATATGTGGTATGCATTTCATCTCAGTAATCCGCAGAGGCACTCAGAGTTACATGTTGCATCCCCTATATCTCACTTTACATTACTATTCTTATTTATATTTTCCTGCGTTACATACTCAGTACATTATTTGTACTGACATCCTTTTGTTGGGGATGCTGCATTCATGCCTACAGGTATAGCTAATCAGTTTGACGAGCCTTCATCATAGAATTAATTAGCATTCAATGAAGGATCAGTAAGACTCCATCTCGTTCGGAGTGCACCCGAGTCTATGAGTCATCATGTCCGAGTTTTACCATAGACTTATGGGTAGGCCGGTACCCTGTCCCATTTGATGTCAATTAATCTTAAAGGCTTTGTAGACAGAGGTTCATTTTCGTATAGTATGTCAGAGGCCTTGATGGCCCATATGTATTCATGTTTTAAGAAAAATGCTTAAGTGAAACAGTGTTTCCCACATATAGTTATACATAACGAGTTTTGGCCATGTTGGCCCATGATAGTTACAAAATAAAGGTTGCAGAGTGGTTCGCTTGGGTCACTACAACAACGGGTACCAGCCACGCCTCCCATGGTTGGGGCGTGACAAAGTGGTGTCAGAGCAGTTCTGTCCTAGGAAGTCTACAAAGCCGTGCCTAGTAGAGTCTCACTTACGGGTGTGTTGTGCGCCACATTTATAATTGAGAGGCTATAGGGCATTTAAGAAATGCTACCCTTCTTTTGTTTCCAGCTCGTTCCATAGAGCTGAGCCGTAAGAAGTCAGTATGAAGTTTATGCTAGGTTTTGTATGCACTAGAGGTACATGTATTACAGTAGAGCTTTAAGATGTAATTTTCACCTATGTGGAAGGGAGGTTATGAAATCGACAGAAGATACTATACGAGGTTGGAAGGTAAGTAAGTTAAAGGTGGATAATCGAGACTTCAGATATATTTTGGGTTTTATTTTAGTTTACAGAGGAAATCCGAGTGAAAATTTTGTAAATCTCTAAGATTTAACATTCGAGGACGAATGTCTCTAAAGGGGGGAAGGATGTTATATCCCGTCAATTTGATATTATATTTTTGAGTGGAACTTGCATAATTACCAAGGGAAAGAGACAGGTGCGCGCAAACTGGTCTGAACACCACTATTAGTTATAACAAAAAATTATACGTGATCTAGGGGCATGAAGTGAAGGCCGGACATTGAACTTATTATCTATTCAATGAACTACAAACTACTAACGCCATCTTGAGACAATTTGATATAACTATCGTGTACTTAGATGGAAAGAAGTATGAATTGAATTATTTTATGTCAAATGTTTGTCTTACAAATCTTTATAAGTCAAAATCTACTAGTTCTACCATATTTTTGCACAGATTGGACAAATTAGCACAAAATTTCAATTTCAAGTACCTTGATCAATAACAAGCAGCACTAGCTAAAAATAATTGTTAAAAAATATATGTATTTTTAACATGGATATCTTAATAAAATAATAATTTATATATTAATTTTATATGGTACCACATGATCACAATAGTAAAATATAATATAGTAAAGTGTATAAAGTGTATTAAAAATGTAGTATTTTAAGTAATTTGGGATAATTTTTAATTACATGGATAATTGGTTAATTATCGGATAATGAGACATTACTTAATTACCTAATAATGGATAAAGATTAAACTTTTTCCACCCAACCTCCATGTGGAAGTAAGGCACTAAACCAAACAAATGATTTATAGTTTCTTTTTATTACGTGGATATCTAATGTAACGTGGCAAATGACTAGAAAAAAGTTTATTAAGGGCGGTGGGTGAGGTAAAGTCCGAATACAAGGCAATATATATCCTTCTGATTGTCTTTATTCAGATTGTTTGCTTAATGGAAATTGAATTACACTTTTACTTAAATGCTTTCAACCAGACTCTTCTGGGAGATGCATTGCTAATCAATCACGAAGACTCATTCTTTTCATTCTATTGGATCGTGTTAATTCTTCTCAAATTTCTTGCTTGTGGGATTATTATATTTCAATCAATAAGTTATAGGGGTTGTATTGTCTTTACGGTGCCTTGTGAGGGATAATGGATTACTCGACATGCTCAACCACTCTCTGTAGGGAGAAAAAGATAAAGAATTGCTGGTGTTCAAAGTGACTTCTTATTCGGTTTTCAATTTTATGTGAAGCTGCATTGGCTATTACGTTATGGTATTGATAGATGTGGATTATTTTGTGAGACTATGGGTTGAGGTGCTAAGGTCGATAGATGTTAATATTTGAGGGGTGACACCTTTACGCGAACATGGAGATGCTCTTAATTCCTGAAGAAGTATCATGCCGGAGTTCTGCTGAATCATTAACCTCCTATCTGGTATAAGTGCCATGAGGTGATTCGATGTTTCTCTACAGATGATAGTAAACCTTCTTTAATCTAGGTCTTCTGCAAGATGAAGTTTCTTTTCTGGATAGGTAACCAAAGTTAGAGTTGTACAATTCTCTTAATTGAAAAGAGGAAATTCCTCGGCCAGTTATCTTCTTCCTATAACGACCCGACCGGTCGTTTTTGGAATTTACGCCCCGATTCCCCATTAACTGCTACCCCTAAGTTCTTTTCTGCTATTTTGGTTTGCCGGGATGTTCGCTGTTAGGAGTCGGAGTGTTTTGGGACACTTAGTCCCTAAATAAGAGCTTAAGAGTTGAAAAATGGTCCGTATCCGAAACAGTGTGAAGATGACCTCGGAATGGAAATCCGATGGTTTCCTTAGCTCCGTTAGGTGATTTCAAGGTTGGGAGCGTGTTCGGAATATATTTTGGGGGTTCGTAGCTCATTTAGGCTTGAAATGCCGAAGTTTGAATTTTTGAAGTTTCCGGTCCGATACTAATTTTTTGATCCGAGGGTCGAATTTGAATTCCGGAAGTTGTTGTAGCTCCGTCATGTCATTTGGGACGTGCGTGCAAAATTTCAGGTCATTCGGGCGAGGTTCGGTTAGGTTTTTGATCGAAAGCGTGTTTTGTTGGTTTGAAGTTCTTAGGCTTGAATCTTTGATTTAATTGAATTTTCGGTGTTGTTTTAGGTGTTTTAAGGATTGGTACAAGTTTGAATGAGGTATTAGGTGGTATTGGTGCTTTTGGTTGAGGCCCCGGAGGCCTCGGGTGTGTTTCGGATGCTCAACGGGCAAGTTATGGAGTTGGAAGGAAAAATTTGTAGCAGGCTTCTGGTATTTTCGCTTCTGCGGCTGGGGAACCGCAGAAGCGGAGCCACAGAAGCGAGGCATGGGCTCAATGTTAGGTCCGCAGAAGCGGACGAAATTCCGCAGAAGCGGTATTGCTTCAGCGATCCATAGACCATAGAAGCGGAAAATGGGATAGTAAGTGGAAGCCGCAGAAGCAACACTTAGTCCGCATATGCGGGACCGTAGAAGCGGTCCCTTGTCCGCAGAAGCGGAAATGTCTGGACATAAATAGTAAAATTTTGAGGGTTTAATTTCATAAATTTGGAAATCGATTGGGAGCACGGGAGAAGGCGATTTTTGGTGGGACTGTCTCCGAGGACGAGCAGCGTAGACTAGAGAGGTTCAAGAAATATGATCCCCCAGTGTTTAGTGGCCTAGCATTAGATGACGCCCTGGGATTTTTGGAGGAGTGTCATTGCATCCTTCACATTATGGGCATAGTGGAGTCTAACGGGGTTTCTTTCACCGCCTTTCAGCTTCGGGGAGCCGCCTATGATTGGTGGCATACTTATGAGTTGGATAGTCCATTCGATTCTGCCTCACTAACTTGGACCCAGTTCTCAGACATATTTCTGAGAGAGTTTGTTCCCCAGAGCCTCAGGCATTTATGGCGCGCGGAGTTTGAGCACTTGCGCCAGGGTGCTATGACAGTCTCAAAGTATGCCATCTGTTATACCAGGTTGGGAGACATGCACCGGCTTTGGTTGCCATAGTTCGGGAGAGAGTTCAGAGGTTTATCGAGGGTCTTATTCCGCCCATCTGGTCCAGCATGGCTCGAGAGTTGGAGATGGATATTCCTTACTAGTAGGTAGTGAGCATTGCTAGGAGGATTGAGGGTATGCTCGCCAGGGAGCGAGGGGAGAGTGAGGCCAAGAGGTCTCGAGAGTCGAGTCACTACTCTGGTGCCTGTACCCCATCAGCAGGTCGTTATGGTAGGGGTTATTCTGGCCGCCCTGTACATTAAGCTTTGCCAGCAGCCAGTAGTACTCCAGCTCTACCTGCACCTCAGAAGCCTTATTATGCACCTCTAGTTTCTAGTGCGCCTCTTGCATGGGGTACTTCCAGAGGTCAGTCCAGCAGGCCTAGCCCTAGTCAGTCGCAGCCACCACGTCCTCCCAGAGCTTGTTTCAAGTGTGGCAATACACGTCATATGGTTAGGGACTGCCCCAGACTTGGTAGGGGTGCATCTTCACAGACTGCTCAGCCGCAGCGGGGTCCTCAGAGTTCTCAGGTTATGATTACAGCTCCAGCTGCTGCCCCACCTGCCCAGCCAGCCAGGGGCGAAGGTAGGGGAGATAGAGGTCGCCCTCGTGAGAGGGGTCGGGCCAGATATTATTGCATTCCTGCTCGCACTGAGGCGGTTACCTCTGATTCTGTCATCACAGGTATTATTCTGGTTTGTCACAGAGAGGCATCGGTTCTATTCGATCCAGGCTCTACTTATTCGTATGTGTCTTCTTATTTTACTTCGCATTTGGGTGTGCCTCGGGATTCTTTGAGTGCCCCCGTTTATGTTTCTACTCCTGTGGGAGATTCTTTTGTTGTGGACCGCGTTTACCGGTCGTGTTTGGTTACTATTCGTGGTTTTAAGACCAGGGCGGATCTATTATTACTCGGTATGGTCGATTTTGATATTATTCTGGGCATGGAATGATTGTCTCCCCATCATGCTATTCTTGATTTTCACGCCAAGTCCGTGATGCTGGCTATGCCAGGTGTTCCACGTATTTAGTGGAGTGGTACTTTAGATCATACTCCCAGTAGAGTTATCTTTTTTCTTATAGCTCAACATATGGTTGAGAAGGGGTGTGCCGCGTATTTAGCTTATATAAGAGATGTCAGTGTTGACACCCCTTCTGTTGATTCAGTTCCAGTGGTACGAGATTTCCCCGATGTGTTTTCAGCTGATCTTCCGGGCATGCCGCCCGATAGAGATATCGATTTTGGCATTGATCTGTTGCCGGGCACTCAGCCCATTTCTATTCCTCCGTATCGCATGGCTCCTCCTGAGATGAAGAAGTTGAAGGATCAATTGCAGGAATTGCTGGGTAAGGGTTTTATTCGGCCAAGTGTTTCGCCATGGGTTGCTCCTGTCCTGTTTCTAAAGAATAAGGATGGTTCTATGTGTATGTGTATTGATTATCGCCAGTTGAAAAAAGTTACAGTGAAGAACCGTTATCCTTTACCTCGTATCGATGATCTGTTTGACCAGCTTCAGGGCGCACAGGTGTTTTCCAAGATTGATTTGCGCTCAGGTTATCATTATTTGAAGATTCGGGAGCTAGATATCCCGAAGACTGCCTTCAGGACTCGGTATAGTCATTACGAGTTCCTTGTTATGTCTTTTTGGCTGACTAATGCCCCGACAACTTTTATGCATTTGATGCACAGTGTATTCGGTCCATATCTTGACTCATTCGTTATTGTTTTCATTGATGATATTCTGGTATATTCCCGGAGTCGGGAAGATCATGAGCAGCACCTGAGGACAGTGCTTCATACTCTGAGAGAGAAGAAATTATATGCAAAGTTCTCAAAATGTGAGTTCTGGCTGAGTTCTGTGGTATTCCTAGGCCATGTGGTATCGAGTGAGGGCATTCGAGTGGATTCGAGGAAGGTAGAGGCCGTTCAGAGTTGGCCGAGGCCCTCCTCAGCTACAGAGATTCGCAGTTTCCTCGACTTGGCGAGTTATTACCGTCGCTTTGTAGAGGGGTTTTCATCGATTGCGGTCCCTATGACTAGATTGACCCAAAAGGGTGCCCCATTTCAGTGGACAGAGGAGTGTGAGGCCAGCTTCCAAAAGCTCAAGAAAGCTTTGACTTCAGCCCCAATCTTGATGCTGCCCACCGGTTCGGGGTCCTATACAGTTTATTGTGATGACTCACAGATTGGACTTGGAGCGGTGTTGATGCAGGATGGTAGGGTGATTGCCTACGTGTCCAGACAGTTGAAGGTTCATGAAAAGAACTACCCTGTCCACGATCTTGAGTTAACTGCTATTGTTCATGCCTTGAAGAATTGGCATCATTACTTGTACGGGGTGCCTTGTAAGATCTATACTGACCATCAGAGTTTGCAGCACTTGCTTAAGCAGAAGGACCTGAATATGCGTCAGAGAAGATGGTTAGAGTTGTTAAAGGATTATGATTTTACTATTCTTTATCACCCGGGCAAGGCCAATGTGGTAGCCGATGCCTTGAGTCGCCGGGCGGAGAGTTTGAGGAGTTTGGCATATTTACCAACCTCAGAGAGACCCATGGCGATGGATGTTCAGGATTTAGCCAGCCAGTTCGTGAGATTGGACCTTTCGGAGCCCAGTCGGGTTCTAGCATGTGTGGTTTCTTGGTCTTCCCTAATTGATCGCATCAGGGAGCGGCAATATGATGACCCTCATTTGCTTGTCCTTCAGAACAGAGTTCGTCGTGGTGATGCAAGAGATGTCACCATCGGGGATGATGGGGTATTGAGGATGCAGGGCCAGATTTGTGTGCCCAATGTCGATGATCTTCAAGAGTTGATCCCAGCAGAGGCCCATAGCTCGCGGTATTCCATCCATCCGGGTGCCGCGAAGATGTATCAGGACTTGAGGCAGCACTACTGGTGGAGGCGAATGAAGAAGGATATAGTTGACTACGTGTCTAGATGCCTCAACTGCCAGCAGGTGAAGTATGAGCACCAGCGTCCGGGTGGGTTGCTTCAGCAGAT